>JAWPHD010012866.1:0-72706 GCA_037043455.1 Cyrtodaria siliqua
GGCAGCCATGTTTAACGTTGAATCAAAAACGATTTTTGACTAGGATCAACATCATGTCATGCTGATCATTTTAGAAAAAGTCCCATATCAATATCACTTATAGTTTTCAAGAAGAAGTCGCTACAAACTTGTATTTTAAAACTCTATTTTTAGCTTTGGCGGCCATCTTGGATTTCACATCAACATGAATTTTTGCTAGGATCAACTAGACTTTATGGGCAACATTTCTGTAAAGTTTCATGAATATCCATCCAGTAGTTTCAGCTGTGAAGTCGCTACAAATAAAAGTTTACGGACAGACAGACGGACAGACGGACAGACGGACGGACGACGGACACCGCACCACGGCATAAGCTCCGCTGATCTCTGATCAGTTGAGCTAAAAATCTATTTTTAGCTGTGACGGCCATCTTGAATTTCCGGCCGACCTGAAATTTTGATAGGATCAATTAGACATCAAGAGCAACATTCCTGTAAAGTTTCATGACAATCCGCCAAGTAGTTTCAGAGGAGTAGTCGCTACAAGTTTTTACTATATAACTCTATGTAAACAAAGATGGCCGCTGGCAGCCATGTTTAACGTTGAATCAAAACGATTTTTGACTAGGATCAACATCATGTAATGCTGATCATTTTAGAAAAAGTCCCATATCAATATCACTTATAGTTTTCAAGAAGTAGTCGCTACAAACTTATTTTTAAAAATCTATTTTTAGCTGTGACGGCCATCTTGAATTTCCGGCTGACCTGAAATTTTTCTAGGATCAATCAGACATCAAGAGCAACATTCCTGTAAAGTTTCATGAATATCCGCCAAGTAGTTTCAGAGAAGTAGTCGCTACAAGTTTTTACTATATAACTCTATGTAAACAAAGATGGCCGCTGGCAGCCATGTTTAACGTTGAATCAAAACGATTTTTGACTAGGATCAACATCATGTCATGCTGATCATTTTAGAAAAAGTCCCATATCAATATCACTTATAGTTTTCAAGAAGAAGTCGCTACAGACTTGTATTTTAAAACTCTATTTTTAGCTTTGGCGGCCATCTTGGATTTCACATCAACATGAATTTTTGCTAGGATCAACTAGACTTTATGGGCAACATTTCTGTAAAGTTTCATGAATATCCATCCAGTAGTTTCAGCTGTGAAGTCGCTACAAGTTTTTACTATATAACTCTATGTAAACAAAGATGGCCGCTGGCAGCCATGTTTAACGTTGAATCAAAACGATTTTTGACTAGGATCAACATCATGTCATGCTGATCATTTTAGAAAAAGTCCCATATCAATATCACTTATAGTTTTCAAGAAGAAGTCGCTACAAACTTGTATTTTAAAACTCTATTTTTAGCTTTGGCGGCCATCTTGGATTTCACATCAACATGAATTTTTGCTAGGATCAACTAGACTTTATGGGCAACATTTCTGTAAAGTTTCATGATTATCCATCCGAGTAGTTTCAGCTGTGAAGTCGCTACAAGTTTTTACTATATAACTCTATGTAAACAAAGATGGCCGCTGGCAGCCATGTTTAACGTTGAATCAAAACGATTTTTGACTAGGATCAACATCATGTCATGCTGATCATTTTAGAGAAAGTCCCATATCAATATCACTTATAGTTTTCAAGAAGAAGTCGCTACAAACTTGTATTTTAAAACTCTATTTTTAGCTTTGGCGGCCATCTTGGATTTCACATCAACATGAATTTTTGCTAGGATCAACTAGACTTTATGGGCAACATTTCTGTAAAGTTTCATGAATATCCATCCAGTAGTTTCAGCTGTGAAGTCGCTACAAGTTTTTACTATATAACTCTATGTAAACAAAGATGGCCGCTGGCAGCCATGTTTAACGTTGAATCAAAACGATTTTTGACTAGGATCAACATCATGTCATGCTGATCATTTTAGAAAAAGTCCCATATCAATATCACTTATAGTTTTCAAGAAGAAGTCGCTACAAACTTGTATTTTAAAACTCTATTTTTAGCTTTGGCGGCCATCTTGGATTTCACATCAACATGAATTTTTGCTAGGATCAACTAGACTTTATGGGCAACATTTCTGTAAAGTTTCATGAATATCCATCCAGTAGTTTCAGCTGTGAAGTCGCTACAAATAAAAGTTTACGGACAGACGGACAGACGGACAGACGGACAGACAGACGGACAGACAGACGGACGACGGACTCCGCACCACGGCATAAGCTCTGCTGATCTCTGATCAGTAGAGCTAAAAAACAGGTCAATATCGCTAGATATTTTTTCTAAAAAATTACTTTTTAGCCAATGAAAACGCGTCTATTTATAGGTTATATAATAACATATTTTATTTCATTGAGAAGTGAGAAAACTTGATATTTTCACGAATGCGAAGCATGAGTGAAAATATAAAAGTTTTCTCACTTTGAGATAGAATAAAATATGTTATTCACGACAAAACAACAAATTTTCTTTTTATTTTATGATTTTACAATTTTTTGTTTAGGGAAACTATGGCAGAACAACAAAAGTAGTCCCGGCAGCTACTGTGAAATAAAACTCTATATTCCACAGTGTGGAATAACACTTTTATTTCACTGATAAAATACAGTATTTCATTGCATATCATAAAATAAATTATTATATTTAAATACTAATCAAACTTTAAAAACACAAATTTAAAAATAAAAATAAAAAAATAATATGACTATACTAGTATAGTGATATAATTTTTTTTTTTTTTTTTTTTAAATTTGTGTTTTTAATGTTTGATTAGAATTTAAATGATGTTTTTTTTTCTGAAAAATTCAAGCTAGTATAGTAATATAATTTTTTTTTTTTAATGTTCAATTAGTATTTAAATGATTTTTTTTTTTTTAATTATACCCCACCCACTCCACCAAATATTGGCCGCGATTTTTCAAAAACGGCCGTGCAAAAATGGCTGCACGGTTGACTCAGTCGTTGGCTGGCTAATAACTTCCCCTCTGAAATATAACCGTGTATGAATCAAACTGAGTACGATGTACAATAGTACAAATCTAATTTCGTAGGAGTTGTCGTTCTTGAATTCATTCTATTTTTAGAAATTTCGTAGGAGTTGTCGTTCTTGAATTCATTCTATTTTTAGAAGCAACAACACCTTGACAGCCCAAATAATGTGCGAAATGAAATTTAGGGCCACCAAAACTAATTTTTAGGGCCGTATAGAGTAAATTTAGGGACTTTTTAGGGCCTGACATGCAATTTAGGGCCTTTTTTAGAGCAACTCTTCAAAATTTAGGGCCTTTTCAAGTCTGTGCGAACCATGTCTATGTAAACAAAGATGGCTGCTAGCAGCCATGTTTAACGTTGAATCAAAACAATTTTTGACAAGGACCAACATCATGTCATGTTGATCATTTTACAAAAAGTCCAATATCAATATCACTTATAGTTTTCAAGTAGTAGTCGCTACAAACTTGTATTTTGAAAATCTATTTTTAGCCATGGCAGCCATCTTGAATTTCCGGGCGACCTGAAATTTTGCTAGGATCAATTAGACATCAAGAGCAACATTCCTGTGAAGTTTCATGAAAATCCGTTAAGTAGTTTCAGAGGAGTAGTCGCTACAAATTTTCATTATATAACTCTATGTAAACAAAGATGGCCACTGGCAGCCATGTTTAACGTCGAATCAAAATAATGTTTTGCTCTTATAACCACCATGTCGTGCTGATCATTTTACAAAAAGTCCCATATCAATATCACTTATAGTTTTCAAGACGTAGTCGCTACAAACTTCTTTTTTAAAAATCTATTTTTAGCTGTGGCGGCCATCTTGAATTTCTGGCCGATCTGAAATTTTGCTAGGATCAATTAGACATTAAGAGCAATATTCCTGTAAAGTTTCATGAAAATCTGTCAAGTAGTTTCAAAGGAGTAGTCGCTACAAGTTTTTACTATATAACTGTATGTAAACAAAGATGGCCTCTGGCAGCCATGTTTAAAGTTGAATCAAAACGATTTTTGACAAGGACCAACATCATGTCATGCTGATCATTTTAGAAAAAGTCCCATATCAATATCACTTATAGTTTTTAAGAAGTAGTTGCTACAAACCTGTATTTTGAAAAATTATTTTTAGCCGTGGCGGCCATCTTGAATTTCCGGCCGACCTGAAATTTTGCTAGGATCAATTAGACATGAAGAGCAACATTCCTGTGAAGTTTCATGAAAATCCGTCAAGTAGTTTCAGAGTAGTAGTTGCTACTAGTAGTTATCATTATATAACTCTATGTAAACAAAGATGGCCGCTGGCAGCCATGTTTAACGTCGAATCAAAACGATTTTCGACAAGGACCAACATCATGTCATGCTGATCATTTTAGAAAAAGTCTCATATCAATATCACTTATAGTTTTCATGAAGAAGTCGCTACAAACTTGTTTTTTAAAAACCTATTTTTAGATCTGGCGGCCATCTTGGATTTCACATCAACATGAATTTTTGCTAGGATCAACTAGACTTCATGGGCAACATTTCTGTAAAGTTTCATGAAAATCCATTCAGTAGTTTCAGAGGAGAAGTCGCTACAAAAAAAAGTTTACGGACGGACGGACGGACAGACGGACGCCGGACGCCGCACCACGGCATAAGCTCTGCTGATCTCTGATCAGTAGAGATAAAAACAGCTATTTATAGTTCATTTGGCCCCCCAGAAAATCCACAGAACTCGCATCACATTTCAATCAAAATCTCAAGGAATCTTAACCTTTTTTTATTAATGCAAAGGTCTGACACTGGTGACACCGATGTTTATATCAATGTGTGAAGTATTACTATGGTAGCCATACATACCAGTTTCCTGAAGTACTGTTCCTCATGTGCGGCCTCCATCTTGCCAAAGGCGCCGCCAGCCTCACGGATAGCACCACCGCCACCACCACCCTGAATACGGAGAACATAATAAATCAGGATTCTTTTAAGTTTTAGCCCAGAGGACGAATAGCCTTAGTTACACTTGGCTTGCACTTTCAGATAAGTTAATTTAAACAGGTGTGGAGTCCGGCTCAAAGTAAAACAATTATATTGGAAAATTACAATCAATAATTGGAAAACCCGATTGTACAATCAGCTTTTTATTCATGTATGTACAGATGCTATCTATATCAATGCGGGGAACCCGTGTGACTTTTGAATAACGTTCGCATTAGAAAACATGGCAAAAAGTCCACATCAGGTGAGACTTGTTTGAATAACTTTTTTATTATTTAACCGATTGCGATAAGGTAAAGTCTAAAGCAGTGTTTTTTTATGTGTTTTGTGAATGCAACCTGTGCCATTGTGAAAAATTCTAGAAATTGTGAAAATTGTGAAATATTATAACAAAAGAAAAAGAAACTTTTTTCACTTTTATTTTCACAGTTTAATATCCCTTGGTTTTAAGTTTTTTGTTTTGGTAAATACAGACAAGTTTTGACACCAGCTTATATTAAGACTAGTATTCTTACTGCCTGTTTTTGTTTTGTTGTTTCAGATTGTGAATGTTTTGGATATAATTGTGAAAAAAGTATACTTTTTGGCATTGTGAATGGGGCCGAATAAAGGCCCCAAATTAGGCATAAAAAAAACACTGTAAAGTATCCACCAAAATAGTACCAACCCTCGGTGCAAAGCGTCTGTCGGCTGTCTGAAGCCATTTGTTACTGATGCTCGAACAACTTCTTTCTTGTGTCAAAAAAAATTAGGATAAGTTAACGTTTGCAGTTTCATGATTTTCAGTCAAAAATTCATGATTTTCAGTCAAACATACATGATTTTCAGTCCAAAAGTTAAATCTACTCATTGCAGGAACCATTGGTATCTATATTTTATCAAACATTTATTTTAAAATATATGTTATACAAGTAGTTTTACGAAAATGCTGAAACTTTTGCAAAAAAAAATGGAAATTAAGTTTTGAATATCGTTTGCATCGGTTTCAAAAGGAATATTGTTTGCATTAAGATTAAAATTACAAATTAAAACAAACTATGGAACACGTTACTACTACGCCTTAATTGTTTGAATATGCGTATGCTTTGACCCTTTTAACATTTCTTTTCAATAACTAATAATCATTTTTAGACTTAGTACGTTATAAAAATAACGATTTCTGTTTAGATGCCATTCTTGATTCGTTTTTGCTCTACTAAACCGCTTATGTGATGCGATCAGCTCATCGTCCGTCTATCGTCAATTGTCCGTTTACTTTCTTTGTAAGAATCATAACGAGTTTCATAAATCGTATGTGGAATGGAGACGAGTTTTAGATCGTCTTTATAGTCAAATTATTTATTTATAAAAAGTAATAAAATGTTCGAACTCGTTATTTTTCAAGAAAAATCTAAGTTATTTGGATTCTTCACAAGGGACGTGGGCTCACATTTCCTGTCTGAAAATGATTTTCACCCTAGCCTTTAGGATAATCTACATGATAAATAGAATATTATGTCGGTGCCTTTTACTATCAAGTTTATTAAGCAGCATAATGGCCGCCATTTTGTTTTGTGTGTAATGGCCGCCATTTTGTTTTGGCGGCATTTTATGCTGCCGATTTGTTGTGGAAAATCTCGACTATAAATAGAGAATATTATGTCAGTGCCTTTTACTACCCAGTTTATTAGCCAAGCCTAATAAACTTGATAGTAAAAGGCACGGACATAACAGGTCTGTCTCTTAGCTGTTTTTGGGGCCGTTATTCGGCCCCAGTCCCCCACCTGAAAAGTATCTTTTTTTCCCCCACCTCAGTGTCAAAATTCCCCCTTGAAAAAAAAATAAAAAAAAAATAAATAAAAAATAAACTGAAAGACAGAAGGCTACAATTTGAAGAGAACTAAGTGTTAATTGTGCTTGTGTTGATTCTTAGTTTTGATAAAACAATTCGCAACTTATATGGCAAAATATCGAGATATGGTTCATATTCAAAATTGCCTTTAAAATGTAAATACATTGACAAAACTCTATTATTTACAACATCCCTGTTCCACTTTTGAACAAAACAATAGACTAAACGCTGTTTAAAAACAGTATGAAATGTTTTCAAAGGAACACTATTTGGATTATTCCAAACATAGCCAAAACCATACTCGTTTAGCTTTTTAATATTCCCAGCCCAACTATTACGCCAATTTTCTATGTTATTGACGGAATTATTGTAAATACCAGAAAGTATAATATTGTCAGAGTTAACTGTTTTTCACCAATATTTAACGATTCTAACATAGCGCAATATATACAATGGATACCGCGCAAGTTCCCCGTAAATACCCGCATTGCTAGTAGAAGTCTTAACATTTAAAATATATTTACAAAATTTTAAGTGAATCCTTTCAATTTCTTTCGACTTAGAAAAAACCCAGGCTTCGCAACCATAATTCAGAATGGATCCAACAAAGGAGTCGAATAATTGACACATTGTCTTCGGTTTAAAATTAAACTTCTTAGTATTAGCAATTAATATATGTAAAGCCTTTAAACCCTTCCCTGCTAAACTTACTTGATTTAAAACAAATGTTCCGGTATAATTAAAAATAACTCCCAGATAATTAAAATCGTTAACTATTTCTAAGAAGTTGTCATTATATGTCCATGACTCATTTTGTCTAAATTGGCCCCTTTTCCTAAAAACCATAATTTTGGTTTTGACGGAATTTACTTCTAATCCCCATTTATTACAATAAGCTAGTAATGAATCTAAATTTTGCTGCAAATCATCAGTTGATTTTCCTACTAAAACCATATCATCTGCAAACAGTAGAAGAGTAAGAGTAATATCGTCGATAGTAAGACCTGAACTAATATCATTTTGTAAATATAACTCTAAATCTTCAATGAAATGGGAGAAAATTATCGGGGAAATTACCTCCCCTTGCCTTAGACCGATTTAACATTCGAAAAAATCTGAATAACTATTGCAACTTTTAACACAAGATTTTACTTTAGAGTACATGTCTCTTATTATTCTAAGTAGCTTTCCATTTATGCCTATTTTATAAAGTTTTAGCCATAAGGCATTCCTATAAACGCTATCAAAAGCTTTTTTCAAATCAACAATAGCCATTAGGGTTTCTTTGACCGGTCAATAATAATTAAGTGGAACATTGGAATCATTTCCGCACAATATGTGTACATTGCTCTTTGAAGCCTTTATCAAAGGAAGGTTGAACAAGAAATGAATTGAAGATTAATTTGGTGATCATCCTCGTTTTAAGATCTATCAGATGACGCTATGTCTAGACAGTTTATTTATATATATATGTGTGTAATACAATTTTGCATCAAAAGGTTGTTTATAATAATAATAATAATAATAATTAATAATAACCGAGAAAAAGTTTCCTACGGAAATATATGCGTTTCTTTTAAATCGCGATCAATATAAGTCGAGATCAATATTACATTTTAAAGACAGACACAATTTTCCTGCTTTATTCTCACCTAAGATTATTTGAAAGCAAAAACCTGTCCTTGCTGTTGTAATGTTTTATTTGTAAATTGTCGTAATATAAATTTAAACCTAAATTACTTTGTTAACTTTTTTATGCATTTGTTTGGTTCAATCTTGGGATATGCATCGGACATATGGGGCTTTAGCAAGTCTAAAGAAATTGAAAGAATACACTTAAAATTGTGTAAGAAAATATTAAATATTAAAGTAAGTACTTGCACAGCTGCTGTTTACGGTGAACTGGGACGTTATCCTTTGTATATAAAATTGTTAAGTATTGGTTTAAGTTGTTAGATACTGATAAATTAAATATTATATTGAAACATGTTTATGATATGGCCTATGGTGACTGTGTTTAATGGCAACAATAACTGGTTATCTAATGTAAACACATAAATGTATGAATATGTTTCAATTGGACTTCAAGGATAACCCCGATACAGTTATTTGTAAGTCATTTGTATTAGTATTCAAACAAAAAGAATCAATTGCTTTTTACAAAATTGGTATACTGATAAACACAATTCTGGTGTCTTAGATGTGTATAGCAATGTGAAAATTCATTTTCAGTATGTTTGTTACACCTATGATTTAATATAAACCTATGCGACAGTGACCGGGTTATTGCCATAGATATGATTATTTGGAAACGCATAAAGCAAACCAGGGTTAATTGTGCTAAACTTCGGTGACCCTTGATTGTTCTGTTATGTGATTTAGTGAAACATATGATTTTTAGAAGAGCGTGTGTTTAGAAGAGACAATTTGCATATCAAATAAATAACTACCAGAAAACACATGCATACAAATGCATGTACATCCATATATACCCATTTATATAACAATGTTATATTTGGGTGTTTAAGGGGCTGGTTTGAAAAAAAGTCAACAAGTTTCAACATTCTCTCAATACTTTGATGATATTGAGTGAAACACCTACCGCCAAAAAAAAAATCAAATCCATTTGTGGTTTATAAAACTATAAAAGCTGTCGTGTATAAATAATAGCATGTTCAGTTTCAATCAATATTTGATTTAAAACAACGTGAACACAATTACAAAACAATGACATACTGTTTAAATTGTTTTTAACAATGACTACACCCGTAAGTTGTATTAATTTCATTTTTATATATTTTCAGGTGTATTCAGAAAAACGGAGACGAAATAACATTATAATATTTGACGACGGTATCGAACCTACAGGAACAGAACAAGCAGTCGTCGGTCACATGATTGTTTACCACGAGGACTGAGCTGATACATTCGGAGAGGTTTTGGAGTCGGCTCCATCCAGGATCATAGTTAAATTGTATAGACGTAATGCAGACAGTTTAATTGAAGTCAATACAAGGCACGGAATGGCGGTTGAGAAATTAATTCACAGAGATACGGTTCGAGAAGATTTGGCTTTTTTCTTCCGGAATCAAAAACAAATCCCTAAAAGAATTAAGTTGGCTATAAGTTTGTAATATAGTTATACTTTCCGCAAGTACACTGAAGTAGTGCGAGTAAATTTAAGTTGCTGTGTTCAAAGCAAAGCCGTTGCAATACGTCTATACAATTAAGCTCTGCGCCCAGATGCTCTTAGGTGGTATTTACAAAACTAGTTTGAATGTAATTCTTATTTAAAATGATTTAGTAATAAAACTATAGCTGTTTTCACAATGTGCTATATTATGAAAGATCAAATATTAGTGTATTGGTAAAAGGTATTGTAAACGTTGACGTATTTGTGTATGAGCATAAGCATTTGACCTTTAATCTACAATTGTTTTTTTTCTTCATAATTATAGTGTGTATAATTGTTATACGAAAATTGAATTACTCGTTATAATCAAATCTTGCAGCACGATGAAATCGTAATGAAAACGTAAAAAAGTGCATCGATTTGGAAGATATCATTCTGTAAAAAATTATGGTGTGAATGGTGTATTATGCTTATTCTGAATGACACTAAGGTCATCATAAACAAGAGCTGTCAGAGAACAGCGCAGCTCGACTATTCGATTTTTCGGAGAATAATAAATTTATAGCTAGTATATACCATCAGAAAACAAGGCTACAACAATGTGGGGTGGGGTTGGGAGCACAACATAACTTTGTGTAAAAATTGACCAAAACTACACAGAAATATGTAAAAAAAAAAAAATATTTTTTTTTAAACAATTCGTGTTTTTAGTGGGCTGTGGGTCGGGGGTGGGAGAGAGGCGGGGGTGGATGGTGGGAGCAGTGGGGGTGGTGAGGGCAACATATTTGTGTAAGAAGCTATGTAACAATTCACCAAAACAACGCAAAAATATGAAGATTTTTTTTTTAAAAAATCGAGTTTGAGTGGGGATGGGGTAGAGGCATGGGGTGGGGAGGGCAACATGTGTAAGAATTGACTAAAACAACAAAGAAATATGAAGAAAAAAAAGAAAAAAAATCGAGTTTGAGTGGGGATGGGGTAGAGGCGTGGGGTGGGGAGGGCAACATGTGTAAAAATAAATAAATCAAGTGGAGCGGGGTGAGAGGTGGGGGGAGAGCGGGGGGAGAGGCGGGAGTGGGCTGGGGGTGGGGGCAACATATATAAAAAAATTCAAGTGTGGGGCGTGGTGGGTGGGGTGATGGGGTGAGAGGCGGGGTGGGGGGGAGGGTTGCAACATATATGTGTAAGAACTGACAAAAGCAACACAGAAATATGTTAAAAAAAAAAAAGTTTCAAGTCTGGGGCGGGGTTGGGTGGGGGGGGGAGGGAGGCGGGTAGGGGCAGTAGGGTGATGGGGTGAGAGGCGGGGGTTAGGGTGAAGGGGGGTGTGTGGACGGGGAGGGTTGCTACATGTATGTGTAAGAATAGACAAAAGCAACACAGAAATATGTAAAAAAAAAAAGAAAAAAAATTCAAGTCTGGGGCTGGGTGGGTGGTGGGGGGGTGATGTGGTGAGAGGCGGGGGTGGGGGGGCCCGGAAGGGTTGCAACATATTTGTGTAAGAATTGACTAAAACAACACAGAAATATGTAAAAAAAAAAAAAAGTGTGGAGGGGAGTGGGGGCGGGGGTAGAGGGGGGAGGAGGGAACCCATGCCCCAATATGGGTGAAGTAATAAGATGCATAATGCTATAACAAATCCCAAACCAAAATTATAGATATATACATGCTTACATGCAAACCTAGATCTGCCTTTATTGCACATTTTATGGGCCATCACAATTTGGGTTCCATGGGAGCCCAGAATTTGCAGAAGTCAAAATTACTTCTCCAACCCTTTACAACATACTATAAGGAAACCAATTCCAAAATTTAGTTCAGCTAGGACAAAAAATGTAAGAGATATAGACCTTTAAACACAGCTTGCACGCAAAATTTGATGTGAAACAGACATATTTTAAGGGACATCAGAATTTGGGTTCCATGGGAGCCCAGGGGTTACAGGAATCAAAATTACTTAAGCAGCCCTTACAATAATGCTATAAGGAAGCTAATGGCCAAATTTGGTTGTGCTAGGGTAAGAATTGTAAGAGATATAGTCTTGTAAACACAGCTTACTCGCAAAATTTGATGTGAAATGGGGCACATTTTATGGGCTATCATCATTTGGGTTCCGTGGGAGCCCATGGGTTACAGGAACCACAATTGCTTATGCAGCCCTTAAGATAATGCTACAAGGAAGCCCATGAACAAATTTGGTTGTGCTAGGGTAAGAAATGTGAAAGATATAGACTTGTAAACACAGCTTACACGCAAAATTTGATGTGAAATGGGGCACATTTTATGGGCTATCATAATTTGGGTTCCGTGGGAGCCCATGGGTTACAGGAACCACAATTGCTTATGCAGCCCTTAAGATAATGCTACAAGGAAGCCCATGAACAAATTTGGTTGTGCTAGGGTAAGAAATGTAAGAGATATAGACTTGTAAACACAGCTTACACGCAAACCTTGATGTGGGACGCCGACGCCGACGCCAACGCCGACGCCGACGCCGACCCCGGGGTGATTACATAAGCTCTCTTATTCTTCGAATAGTCGAGCTAAAAATATGTTTGTTGTCCGAACGCGACCGGTTCCAAAAGGGATCCGCATTTTAAACAGTCCCTCATTGTAGACGATCCGCATTTTATACGGTCCCTCATTGTCACAGAGACGCTCATTTGTTAAGACTCTCATTATTCGCGAGATGCTTCTCAGTCATTTGCGGATGCCATCGGTTCTTAGTCTGAAAATAATCGAGTGTGGTCAGTTGTTTATCGCATTAGCAACTATCTGGCCAGAATGTTCACTTACATGTCACATGCCACTTAAGTTACTCCTTGAAAACCTTTTACGATTAGCTCATTCGATCAATCAAAAAACATGTTACATATTGTTGATGAAGTATTCTTAATTTCATTTTTCCTGCTTCGCATTTTTAGCAAACAAGTGCAAACGCAGTCATGTTTTAACTCAAATACATTGCTCACGCTGATGGGGTCATTGTCGTACCGGTTATTACAGAAAGGCACCCGGGGTACATTTATGTATACAGAAACGTACCCGAAAATCATCGAAATCCAGAAAGGCCCCCAAATATACATAGATGTACCCGAGACAAAATCTCGAGAGTACAATGTCGTAAAACGCGGCCGTAACGCGTCCTGTTACTTCACGTAAACGAAACTTTCATTGTTTATAAAATTTAATCGATTCACTTTTTAAAAGTTCACCTTACATATTGAATGTATTTACGTATTTAATGGCGCCCAATTTATATTTTGAAAACCAATATTTGTGATATCCCTTTTTGATGATTCTTCCCTAAACAGATTATCAGAATACCCAATCCAAAATTGGCGCCCAAATGTGGGTGTGAGGGTTTTCCGGTTGGGGCTTCGGAAATATAAAGTACAGGGATTCCTTCATTAAAATCGTCTTGAATGACGAGCTGCATATTTGTTTACTTTCTTGCGCGGGGTTTGATGATTTACAATTTCCGGTTTTACGACAATACGTTCTGTATTTTATTACTAACTATGGCAGCCTAAATATGTTTTTAAGAACAATAGCCCAATAGATAATCATAAACGATAGTGTTTAAGTAGTTGTTTTACCAAGTTCTAAATTGTTTCAATTCCGTAAATGAGTTCTTGTTTGTCCGGGTACGTTTCTGTATATTTGGGGGCCGTTCTGGAATTCAAAGATTTTTCGGGTACGTTTCTGTATACATAGATGTTCCCCGGGTATCTTTCTGTAGTAGTATTCCGCACAGGTATTTCTTTAAAACAGACAGTTTTTCTTCTGATACTGCACAGGGTAAATTCTGATTATCACGGCATATATATAAGAGAGGTAAATGATATTTTGTAAATAAATATAAATAATTTAAATATGAACATTACGCTACACAGATATATTGGAGTTTTAATAATGCAATATTCTAAATGCATGTATGTTAAAATGTAGTTTGTTTACATAACACAACAATTAGCACATGGCTTCGAAGAAACTTCTTCAAGCTTTTAGAGTAGTAAAATTGATTACATATCCATAGTCTGGCAACAATATAAAATATCATATGTGTTTTTTAAAGTTAGAAATGTTTTAAATATTTATTTTTAAATTATTAAAAATAAAAATATAATTTCATCCTTTTCTTCATTTCACGAGGCATAACAGAAAACTGAGTCAAGTGTTTCTGACAGAAAGCTTTTTTTTTAGTTTATTAATCAGAATTATATTAAATAGTATGGCAGTCAAATACTGTCTTTTGAAAACAATAGCATAAAGGCTTTTATACATATATGATATGCCAACATGCTTGATATTTTGATAATTCATTCAATAAACGACGTTTCAGTTTGCTGAAAAATTGTTGACGTAAGTATTGGCTAACATTAACATTGATCGTTGACGTCATTTAAGCTTAAAATGCCATTATACCTCCCACGGGTATCGAGTTAGCCGTTTGATTCTGATATAGGAGTGGGGCATTTCTCTTCTTTTTTTCCAAAAAATAAATTATTAGCAAACTGAATCGACACATGCTGTACAATTATTTATTGTTAGAGCGCTCTTGTCAATAACTTATATATATTATATTATTTATTACATTGATGCAACCATGATATATGTAACTGTGAAATTAAAAATATACTACGTGCAACATTGAAACAGTTATTACAAATAAGACTAAAGTAAATTGTCCCTTGTATTATAAACAAAGTAAATACTTATAACTATAATATGAAATCAGGACGATTGCTTTTTACATTTTTAGTTCAAATGGTGTTCCAACATACAGAAACACGCCTAAACTACTATCAAGTGCACTAACGGTTGCATGACTCGAAAACAAAGGAGTTCGTAATTCGCATTAGAAATAGTTTCTGTTTCCCTACTTAAAGTGTTAGAGATACTTTTAATAAAACTGTTGTCGTTGGTGTATAACCAAACACAAATCTAGAATCCTTGTAAATCATAAGCGATCTGTTCAGCTTGAAGTTGCAATGGCAAATACCGTTTGTTTAACAATATTATAGGCCTGTATTAGAATTATAACTTTGTTCAGTAATATAATGTCATCAGAAGAAAAAAAAGAAAATAATATAATCCAAAATGTCCATTGAATGATACTCAAATCGAATGTTATAGGTAGTCAACTGCATAATATACCTACCATGTGCACAGCCCTTACAAAACAAAATCAACATTCGG
Organism: Cyrtodaria siliqua; assembly: GCA_037043455.1. Taxonomy (NCBI): domain Eukaryota; kingdom Metazoa; phylum Mollusca; class Bivalvia; order Adapedonta; family Hiatellidae; genus Cyrtodaria; species Cyrtodaria siliqua. The sequence continues at coordinate 15,132 of JAWPHD010012866.1, forward strand.
TCTTTTAGTAAATATAAAATTCATGATTATGATAGCGTCAGCATAACCTGACACTCTTAGCATGCTTAGACTGTGTTCAATCAGTTCTGTTTCTTTTTCTAAAGACAGTTGTTCAACAAAATATAAGCGGCTGAAATCAGCCAGTATCGTTCAACCAGTGATTCATGGTGGTCGTATCAAGTCAAAAACATATATCTCATACTTGTAGCTGTTTTTCTTTTTTATCGGCTGAATTCAGCCGATGGTTTTAGACAAAAATGTTAACGATTGGTTTATATGAAAACTCCAGTTACTGATTGGTTATTGGTGTTGAATATACTCTGACGACGAAACATACGCGACTGAATTCAGCCAGAACCATTGTGTGCTTTAAGCATCATACAGGAAAGGTGAGGCAAAACAGATCAGTGGAGAAAGTAAAACATGTATTTAGAAAGCCCTTGTTTTCTTTAGCTGGCTGAATTCAGCCAGTATTGATAAGAAGAAAATAAAAAGTTGGGTAAAATAAAACAAGTTCCAATACAGGTTCCAATGCAGCACTAATTAATAATTCATTGTATAACCATATCCGAAAGTTGTGCAAATTTAAGCGACTGAATTCAGCCAGTACCTGTGTGTGATTAAAGTATCATACAGGAAGAAAGTGAAGTAAAACAGATCAGCGGAGAAAACAAAACATGTATTTGTAAGCCGTTGCTTTATGTTCAGCTGGCTGAATTCAGCCAATATTGATAAGAACAAAAGAAAGTTAGGTAAAATATTTATTTTTTCCAAAGCATCGCTTTGATTTAATAGTTCTTTGTTTACTCCATCGGAGTGTGGCTGAATTCAGTCAATTAACTCTAGGGTAGCACTGTTTACTTATATACAGAGCTACATTGAGAAAAGGCTTAAGTTTTAGTGAACTAAATTGCTAGTTTTCCAACTATTGCAGTAAATTCTCGCAATTTTGGCCCAATCAGAAAAGGGTCTCAGAAAAGGGTCAAACCAAATGAGAACGTGTTTGAAGAAAGTAGAACAAAGTAAATCACACAACTGTCATTGGTACTTTTTGAACATTATAGTCTAACTCTTACAGCTAGTCAACATACATATTTTTCAAGTCTGTTTTGAACCCATTTATTGTTAAATGTATATTGGTTGGCATAAACAACAATAAAATTGTGTTATTGTATGCTTAAGTCCTTGCTTTATTTGTCTATTTAGTGTTATATATCTATTTAATCAGCATGATTTCATTTTATATTGATGATATCATAATGTGTTATGGATGTTTGAACTTTCATGCAAAATTCCCCCTTTTACTGAAATTGACGCAAAAATTCCCCCCTCTGAGGGACCTGACCCATTCCCCCATGGTAGAAAGACAGCCCTGCATAATATTCTATTTATCATGTAGATTATCCACATTTTTTGTATGAATTACTATTATTACCTATTTATCAGACTGTTACGCTTATCGATGACGCCGCCCTGTTGTTGTTTTTTGTTTGTTTTATTACGTCAGACAACGTTACGTGCATGACGTTAGGTAACGTTACGTACAATAACCGCCGAGGGATTCCGCATTGATTTGCTCTATTGGTCAGTGCCTAATAAAGCAAAATTGATTAGGTCACTCCTTTATTAGGCAGAAAATTGCATATCTGCATGATAAACGTGTATATTGATTCTCTAAGTTTCCATTTCGTACATAAAAGTCTAACATTAATGTTAGTAGTCGTGTTTTTCAAGGTTAATGATCAAAATGACAACTTTTGTTAAAAAACACCACCCACCACAGATTTTAAATTTTAAAAATCCGCCAAATATGTCGACGTTTAGCGTTGACTTCATGTATTCAAACATACAGAGTTGTCACGTCTTAGGACTAAAACAGGGGCACGATAAGGGGAAATATTATTTCTGCTTGAGGAATTGAAAAGGAAAAGGGGTTACTAGATGTTGTAGTTTGTTTAAAAGTAAACCACATTGCCGTATGTCATTATTAATTACTTGAATTCTTGAAAGGGAACATGGGCTTACATTTCACATTCACTGCCTGGAAAGTATATTTCCCCTCGCCTAACGGCTAGGATGAAAATCAATTTCAGACAGGAAATGTGAGCCCACGTCCCTTGTGAAGAATCCAAATAACTTATGATTTTTCTTAAAAAATAACGAGTTCGAACATTTGAAAAAAATGTGTTTTTTTTTTAATATTCCTTTTGAAGACTAGATACAGATATTACTATGACATGACGTTATGACCATTTAGTGTGAAAGCCATTTTGGCGCAAAAGTTTGTCAAATGTCGTTGCGGTTTTATGTCCATGTTACTTTTTATCAATAAATAATTTGACTATAAAGAGGATCTAAAACTCGTCTCCATTCCACATACGATTTATGAAACTCGTTATGATTCTTACAAAGAAAGTAAACGGACAATTGACGATAGACGGACGATTGGCTGATCGCATCACATAAGGGGTTTAGTAGAGCAAAAACGAATCAAGAATGGCATCTAAACAGAAATCGTTATTTTTATAACATACTAAGTCTAACAAGAGGTCAATGACCTTGAAGCTCTACTGATTGATTTTGATTTCAGAAAGTAGTCGCTACAGACCTGTTCTTTGAAAAATTATTTTTAGCCGTGGCGGCCATCTTGAATTTCCGGCCGACCTGAAATTTTGCTAGGATCAATTAGACATCAAGTGCAACATTCCTGTGAAGTTTCATGAAAATCCGTCAAGTAGTTTCAGAGGAAAAGTCGCTACAAGTTTTTCTTATAGAACTCTATGTAAACAAAGATGGCCGCTGACAGCCATGTTTAACATCGAATCAAAACAATTTTTGACAAGGACTAACATCATGTCATGCTGATCATTTTAGAAAAAGTCCCATATCAATATCACTTAAAGTTTTCAAGAAGTAGTCGCTATAAACTTGTATTTTGAAAATCTATTTTTAGCCATGGCAGCCATCTTGAATTTCCGGCCGACCTGAAATTTTCCTAGGATCAATTAGACATCAAGAGCAACATTCCTGTGAAGTTTCATGAAAATCTGTCAATTAGTTTCAGAGGAGTAGTCGCTACAAGTTTTCATTATATAACTCTATAATATGTAAACAAAGATGGCCGCTGGCAGCCATGTTTAACGTCGAATCAAAACGATTTTCGACAAGGACCAACACCATGTCATGCTGATCATTTTAGAAGAAGTCCCATATCAATATCACTTATAGTTTTCAAGAAGTAGTCGCTACAAACTTGTTTTTTAAAAACCTATTTTTAGATCTGGCGGCCATCTTGGATTTCACATCAACATGAATTTTTGCTAGGATCAACTAGACTTCATGGGCAACATTTCTGTAAAGTTTCATGAAAATCCATTCAGTAGTTTCAGAGGATTAGTCGCTACAAAAAAAAGTTTACGGACAGACGGACGACGCATCATGGCATAAGCTCTGCTGACCTCTGATCAGTCGAGCCGTAAGCTCTGCTGATAATTAAACAAATAAGGCGTAGTAGTAAAGTGTTGCATAGTTTGTTTTAATTTGTAATTTTAATGCAAACGATATTCGTTTTAAAACTGATGCAAACGATATTCAAAACTTAATTTCCATTTTTTTTGCAAAAGTTTCAGCATTTTCGTAAAACTACTAGTATATCATATATTTAAAAATAAATGGTTGATAAAATATAGGTACCAATGGTTCCTGCAATGAGTAGATTTGACTTTTTGACTGAAAATCATGAAAAAATGCAAACGTTATCCTTATTTGTTTTGACACAAGAAAAAAGTTGTTCGAGCATCAGTAACAAACGGCTACAGACAGACGCTTTGCACCGAGGGTTGGTACTATTTCGGTGGATACTTTAGACTTTACCTTATCGCAATCGGTTAAATAATAAAAAAGTTATTCAAACAAGACTCACCTGATGTGGACGTTTCCGCCATGTTTTCTAATGCGAACGTCATTCAAAAGTCACGTGGGTTCCCCGGTTGCACTTTCGTCTTCGATAAATTATGGGGTCACAACATGGAATCCAATCCATAAAATGAGCAGTATTAAAGGCAGCTTGAGGGTTATATCTTAAATTAATATTATCTATATCTCTTAAATTACTTTTCTTAACTCAACTAAATGATTGCATGGGATTCCATATAGCAATATCTAGATCAGAGTAAATGTGGGTTTCCATTCTGGCAGACTTGCTTGATGAAAGGAGACCCTATTTATTGATTATGAAGTTAAGAGTTGCCAATCCTGCACCGTATATCAATTATCAATATTTATTACTCACCCCATTGGGCGATGGTTCTAGTTGATGAATGGTAAAATACATTTCTGTTTTTTGCAGAGCTATAGCCATTAAGGCTTGCCCATGGCTAGTGTGTTAGTGTAAGGACTAGTTAAACAGAGGCTTATGGCTGTCGAAAATAGTATTGAAAGCGATTACTGTGATTCTCTGTGTTAAGTTTGCAGCGAATCGCAGGGAAGTTACAACGGGCAATACACTGTTTGTAATGAGATAAAACGCCGTGAAACCCTGCGAGTTTTCAATGGGTTACAACGAGTCGATGACCAGGTGTACTCATATTTTGATCGCTGTGGACAAAATTTATAGACACTACGTTGGGTGAAATCTCAACAAATTTTGGGTAGACATTGGCTAGTGGAGTAGACATTGGCTTGTCCACGCTAAAATTGTATCACTGTGTTACGTGTGGAAAGTCGTAATCCACATGGCACCATCTGTACTGTTTAATTGTCTCTAAAAATCGAACACTAATCGAACCGACTTAAAATTTGCGACAATCGATAGTGATTGTTCATAAGAATTTCTTTCCGACAGCCTTAATCGTTGTACCAAATTCATGATGGCTTGTATGGTACGATGCAGTTGGTCTAATCTTGTAACTATGTAAAATATGGCAAGTCGACACATATAGGTCATATTGTGTGCAAAAACTGATGCAAGATGAAGAAATGAAGTAATAATTAACAAGAGGTCAATGACCTTGAAGCTCTACTGATTGATTTTGATTTCAGGAAGTAGTCGCTACAAACTGGTTTTTTGAAAATCTATTTTTAGCTGTGGTGGCCATCTTGAATTTCCGGCCGACCTGAAATTTTGCTAGGATCAATTAGACATCAAGAGCAACATTCCTGTGAAGTTTCATGAAAATCCGTCAAGTAGTTTCAGAGGAGTAGTCGCTACAAGTTTTCATTATATAACTCTATGTAAACAAAGATGGCCACTGACAGCCATGTTTAACATTGAATCAAGATAATGTTCGACTCGGATAACCATCATGTCATGCTGATCATTTTAGAAAAAGTCCCATATCAATATCTCTTATAGTTTTTAAGAAGTAGTCGCTACAAACTTATTTTTTAAAAATCTATTTTTAGCCATGGCGGCCATCTTGAATTTCCGGCCGACCTGAAATTTTGCTAAGATCAATTAGACATCAAGAGCAACATTCGTGTGAAGTTTCATGAAAATCCGTCAAGTTGTTTCAGAGGAGTAGTCGCTACAAGTTATCATTATATAACTCTTATGTAAACATACATGGCCACTGGCAGCCATGTTTAACGTCGAATCAAAATAATGTTCGACTTGAATAACCATCATGTCATGCTGATCATTTTAGAAAAAGTCCCATATCAATATCACTTATGGTTTTCAAGAAGTAGTCGCTACAAACTTGTATTTTGAAAATCTATTTTTAGCCATGGTGGCCATCTTGAATTTCCGGCCGACCTGAAATTTTGCAAGGATCAATTAGACATCAAGAGCAACATTCGTGTGAAGTTTCATGAAAATCCGTCAAGTATTTTCAGAGGAGTAGTCGCTACAAGTTATCATTATATAACTCTATGTAAACAAAGATGGCCACTGGCAGCCATGTTTAACGTCGAATCAAAATAATGTTCGACTCGGATAACCATCATGTCATGCTGATAATTTTAGAAAAAGTCCCATATCAATATCTCTTATAGTTTTCAAGAAGTAGTCGCTACAAACTTATTTTTTAAAAATCTATTTTTAGCCGTGGCGGCCATCTTGAATTTCCGGCCAACCTGAAATTTTGCTAGGATCAATTAGACATCAAGAGCAACATTCCTGTGAAGTTTCATGAAAATCCGTCAAGTAGTTTCAGAGGAGTAGTCGCTACAAGTTTTCATTATATAACTCTATGTAAACAAAGATGGCCGCTGGCAGCCATGTTTAACGTCGAATCAAAACGATTTTCGACAAGGACCAACATCATGTCATGCTGATCATTTTAGAAAAAGTCCCATATCAATATCTCTTATAGTTTTCAAGAAGTAGTCGCTACAAACTTATTTTTTAAAAATCTATTTTTAGCTGTGGCGGCTATCTTGAATTTCCGGCCGACCTGAAATTTTGCTAGGATTAATATGACATCAAGAGCAACATTCCTGTGAAGTTTCATGAAAATCCGTCAAGTAGTTTCAGAGGAGTAGTCGCTACAAGTTTTCATTATATAACTCTATGTAAACAAAGATGGCCGCTGGCAGCCATGTTTAACATCGAATCAAAACGATTTTCGACAAGGACCAACATCATGTCATGCTGATCATTTTAGAAAAAGTCCCATAGCAATATCCCTTAGAGTTTTCAAGAAGTAGTCGCTACAAACTTTTTTTTTAAAAACCTATTTTTAGATTTGGCGGCCATCTTGGATTTCACATCTACATGAATTTTTGCTAGGATCAACTAGACTTCATAGGCAACATTTCTGTAAAGTTTCATGAAAATCTATTCAGTAGTTTCAGAGGAGTAGTCGCTACAAAAAAAAGTTAACGGACGGACAGACGGACGGACGACGGACGCCGCACCATGGCATAAGCTCTGCTGATCTCTGATCAGTAGAGCTAAAAATGAATGTAAATATACAAAGATAAAACTATTGACAAAATTAATATAAAGGGATGATATTTTAGTAATATAAACTATATATGTAAATGCGCGTCGACGGATATATAAGTAAATATATATAAGAACATATAATGGTTTATATAGTCTTGATTTCTTTCAGGAAATCTAAAACAAGACTAAAATCTATAGTATCAAATAACTCTTTCATAGTATTAACATTGTACACTACGGTGCAAAGCAGGGTATACATTCTGGTAATTGCTCTCACTTATAATTGCTAAATATGATTTTACACACTTCTTAGTCTGCTATATAATTAGGCAGGCTAGCGTGCTACAAAGTTGGACTAAAAGTCATAGTGTACATAAAGAGGAAAATGTCACTGTTTTGTTAATATATTATATATACTCGGTAAAAAAAGTTTTGGACCAGGGTATATAAAGTCATATAAAACTAAAACTAGTGGACACAATATAAGTATCTTTTTTTAGTAACCAAGGTCTATCCTACCCGGTTAATTTGGTACCAGAAACATTAAATTCCAAACAAGATTTGATTTTAAAAAATATCGCGAACACACAAAGGGTCTGTAAAAAATGTTGCAAAGTCCATACAAAGTAACAGTTACGGACACATTCGAGTAACCAATAAAAAGATTATTATTTTTTCGCAAACTTTCATTGTAAACGATAATTATTGTTGATTGTTGATCTATTGTGAATTATCAACTGAGATAATAAGGGTTATGGTCGAATGTCATGGTTCAGCGATCATTGTTAGGGTTCGAACACGGCCATGGTCCAAAACTTCTTTTACAGAGTATATATACAATGCCCTCTCTAGAAATAATACTATAAGTAAGTCTTAGCCTGTATGCCCATATTTGGTTGAGCTTGTTCAAGAAATGTCAGATGCAAACACTGTATGGGACATCGCACATTTTACAGACAAATTTGGTTCCATGGGTGCCCAGGGAATAGACACCAAAATTGCTTGTCCTTTAGATAATGCCATAAGGAAGCTCATACCCAAAATGCCATTAGGAAGCTCATACCCAAAACAGGTTGAGATTCAATGTAGGTCAAGAATTGTTAAGAGATATAGCTAGCACTGCTTACATGCAAAACTCGAGGTGGACACCATAACAAGCTCTCTAACCGGTATTCTTCAAATAGTCGAGCTTTAAACCATTTGAACCCTGATTTAGGTATACACTTTGTTTAGCAGGTTATTGGCTATTATGACAGTGATCACTAGTGTTGTTCTTATTAATCGATTTGATCGATCATCAATCAGTTATGCCTTTGATCTGATTGATCGATTACAATTGTTCATGACCGACTTTACTCGGTTGTTAAAAATTATGACTTACTTCATTCTCTTGTACTAAAATATATATATGCATACACAAGAAATAAAATGAGTTATAATTTTCCTATATAGCAGCCATGTCAGGGGCCAGAAAGAAAAATACCTGTGTTTCTGGTTACTCGGTTGAAAAAATTAGGGTAGGTAGGTATTTTTTTATTTTTTTTCATGGATGTCAAAACTAATCGGATTCTATTTTAATATATATATATATAGCATCTTTGCTAGGGGCTTAATTAAGTTTTAATTCAAGAATACTTAAAACATTTTTCTTTTCAACAAATAACACGGAAATCTTTTTTTTTCTTTCTTTTTTTAATATTTTTTTTTTATGATAAAAAAAATGCAGGGTCGGCGCCAAAAAATAGGGACGGTTGGGTAACCAGAAACACAGGTATTTTTCTCCCCGGCCTTAATCGATTAATGATCAATCATCAGTCTGTTAAATATTCTGATGATCGATCATGAATTTTCAGCCGATTCCCAACACTAGATCACTATGTCATGTCTTCAGAATCTATGGCAGCTATAGGATTTGTCCTGTTAACAAGGACAATTCCAAGGGCCAGAATTCTTACACTTTGGGTACTACCGCTGTTTATTTGTTATTGGTAAACATGTAAAACTACATTAAATTATCTTAAGAGGGCAAGTTATTTCCCTTGAAATTTCTTGGTCTGGCATATAAATGAACAAGTGATGCACATTGAACAATAAAAACAGTCAAAGTTGTCAGGTTTTAATTGCTGTAGGTTATGCTCACCTTGCCTGCTCCACTTCCCATTTCACCCGTAGACATAGCTCTCACTCTGAAATAACAACAATGAAGATAACAAGAGAGATAATGTTAAAAATCATTTGTTAACTTCTCATTTAAAACAGTATACGGGTAACCGGACCAGAAAAAACACACATAAATATTTAGGCACTCAACGGGTTTGAACTCGGGACCCCCTTTCTCAACATTATTATGTTTGGGATACATTTATAGAAGACAGTTTATCTAAAATGTACCTCTTTTGCATATTATTTGCACACCCAAATCTTCAATTTCTGCCTAATACACTGTTCTCCCTATATCTCGAAATCGCATTATTCTTTCCCCTTAAACTCGATAATCGTGTTTTCCCCTATTGAAGGGCCTGGGCCTCTTCCCCCATTTCTGAAAAAAAGCCCTGAAATTTCACCTATACTCTCTCAACGGTCAATCAACCAATGACTTTCTGTTTTTGTTTTCTCCAGGGCCTGCTCAGTGCTCACGCTACCATACGCCAAGGTCGCCATTTGCGATTACTTTATAATACTGTCGATTATTTTAAAGAAATGTCGACAAGAAATGGCGATTATTTTATTTTAACTTTTTTTTTTTTTTTCTTTATAATTTTTTCGTATAATGGTCTGTTTGACACCCCAAGTAATAAATGACCGCAATAAACATTACATAATCTGTTCACGCCCCCTGTGATGTCGCCACGCGCTTATTAATTATCGCTTGTAAAAGTTGTTAATTCCCTTAATTGGCACTTCGTTGTCGGATAATCGGCATTGTTGATACACGCAAACATCATGTGATTAATGGACCGAATAGCCAATCAGATATGCCGTTATTTGTTATCTTTCGGGCGATTGACCAATCAGACAATCCGTTTCGCATCCAACAGTAGGTACAGTTTCCTGTTTGTTTTTCTGTACACAAACTACGAAGAGATGAAATTAATTTGTGCACGCACTATTATGAACATAGTCGCTACTTTCATCTGCATTAATAGCTATCCAATCATGATCCCAATAGGTAGCAAACTCCCATGTGTATTGTGAACTGTGAAAACACTTGCAATAAAGTAATTAAAACATTGAAACAATAAGAAGTTTGAATATTGTGCCTGGCTTCGTGTCGGCAGTTTCAATTTGTCACAACTTTGAGATCGACAATTAATGACATAAAACTACATTATCCTACTATTAGGGTTGTGTTTTCTTTCCCCTTTGATAAGAAAGACCATTGTTGGCATTCAAAACACATTAATGCATGAAAAAAGTTCGTAATTGATGGTATTTCGATTAAATGTTTTGAAATTTTCTGGCCGTAAAAGTGCGGTGTCATAGTACTTCGGATGGTACATAATTTCGGATTTTTTTTTTTTTTTTTTTTGATTTTTTTTTTACATAATTGAATGAGAAAAACTGTCCTTTACAAATACATGTTGGTGGAAAGAAAAACGATATATAGATGACAGATACATAAAGTATATTTCTATTCATTATTTAATCCATCATTCTTTGTTTTATCAATGTGTAAGGAGTTCCTGGAATCCTACTTTTAAATGAATTCTAGTCTAGGCTCCTACTTCTTTTGCTTGGAGAAAGTGGTGACAAAAAGAAAAATACATTAAAGTTGGCTATTATTTTCTTAACTAAAAAATGTGTGGCTATTAATTTAAAATGGCCAGTGTGAGCACTGCCTGCTCTTTATGAATCAGAAATTCTTTTTCAAAAAGTCCTCCACAAAGTGGAGATATATATGCAAATTAGAAAGATGCCCCAGATCAGCATTTTATGAATTACTTAATTGTGATTGATAGAATGAACTGAACTTTATTCATCCATGGTATTTTAAAATTCAGATGTAATGCTTTCATTGTCTGAACAAGTACAGGGTTTCCAGTGTGTTTTTCAGTATGAGGGTCCCAGGACCCCCATATACAATTTTTGGGGGTCCTGCTTCAGATTTTAGGGGTCCTTTTTTAAATATTGCATAAATGATCAAATTTGCTATCATTTAGTAAAGGAATATCATTATAGGTATTTAAATATAATTGCTATAGGGTCCAATGGCTTGTGACACTTGTTTACAAAGATGATAAATTATTAATCTGCTAATCCAATGGGTGGATATAGAGCATAAAGATAGGTATAATATACTGATTTAAAGTTAACCCTAGCAGTATGACTATGTTGTAAGTGTATATATATCCATCCCTAGGATACATGACATACATGACAGGGGTAGAAATTAACTACTTTAGGCACTTGCAAACTTTGGCCAGTGCATAATATTTCAACTCGCCAAATTAGAAATGACCATTACTATGACATTATTACATTACTTTTCCAAAAAGAAGATCCTTTTTCTCATCAGAATCAAGCTACGAAGAGAAAAACGTACACAAATCTGAAGATAAATGGTTTTATTGACTTGTTGCGAAGAAATAAATTCAAACTCGGTTGAATATTATGTTATACATGCGTTTTACCCGTGACCCACATTCGCAGATTATACACAAAATGTCCACCATTTGCATTCAGTATTATCATGTAGTTTTTTCACAGCATATTACCACTAGCCATAAGCTCGATTCTTATCTAAGACTAAATATTATTTTATAACTAATATAGACGATGGATGTTCTACGATTCAGAAGATTACAATGGATGAAAATATACTAATTTTGGAAATGGTTTCCCCGGAATACATTTCACGTGACGTCATACCTCTATTTTTAAACTTCCAATCAAAATTGAGCGCACCAGAGAGAAGCAGATCAACCTATTTGAATATCACGTGTTGCAGGGTTTCCCCCAGGAATTTGGGAAGGCATGTTATTTTGTGAAAGTACATGGAGCGCGTGTGGGAGGGTTTGCAAAAGGTTGGATTTTTTTTATATTAGGGGTGGGGTATATCAACGGAGAGCCTTTTTAATTGACATTTAGTGTTACTTTAATACAACAAAAACAGAACTGATTCACAACAAAACTTCTAAATAAATAGTCAAATTCACTATATTTTCAAACACTTTGTGCTTGCCACAAACAGCTGGTCATACATGTCAGGGTTTGATTTTAACTTTTTTCAGCAACTTGTCCATATGATAGGACAAGTAACTTATACCACAAGTTACTTGTTCCCAGTCAAATTTACTTGTCCCTGCACTTCTATAAAAGTGACAAAAAACAAAATCAATCATGAAAGTGACATTACATTCCCTCAGATGCATTCCACCAATGAAAACAAGATGTTTTTTATTCACCAGGGACAATTAACTTGTCCCCAGTAGAATCTACATGGCACAGGACAAGAGGACAACTGTTAATATCAAACCCTGCATGTCAGAATTATTTGGGTCTATCCACATGTTTTCACTGTTCATTTGGCTGTTATTTGGTTATGCTCAAAATTCTGCTTTAAGCCTTACAGTGTCACTTTAAAGTTTGTTGTTATATTTTCGTACTTTAAAAAACATAACAATATTGAGAAAGTAAGAGTTTAAAAAAAAAAGAAATCTTTTTTTTTACCCCACCCACTCGACCAAATATTGGGTGCGGTTTTTCAAAAACGGCCGTGCAAAGACGGCTGCACGGATGGATGGCTAATAACTTCCCCTCTGAAAAATTACGTAAATTTCGTAGGAGTTGTCGTTCTTGAATTCATAGTCTGCTTGCTTATCAACTAGTAAAAAGTATTTTGTTAACTTGAAAAGCACCCCATCTTGATTAATAATGTTTGAGACCCCATCTTGATTGATTTATTTCAGATACCCCCCATTCCCCACAACTCAATTGTTAGCTCGACTGATCAGAGATCAGCAGAGCTAATGCCGTGGTGCGGCGTCCGTCTTTCCGTAAAGTTTTATTTGTAGCGACAACTCCTCTGAAACTACTATTTGGATATTCATGAAACTTTGCTGAAATGTTGCCCATGAAGTCTAGTTGATCCTAGCAAAAATTCATGTTGATTTGAAATCCAAGATGGCCGCCAAAGCTAAAAATAGATTTTTAAAATACAAGTTTGTAGCGACTACTTTTTGAAAACTCTCAAGTGATATTGATATGGGACTTTTTCTAAAATGATCAGCATGACATGATGTTGGTCCTTGTCAAAAATCGTTTTGATTCGACGTTAAACATGGCTGCCAGCGGCCATCCTTGTTTACATAGTTATATAGTAAAAACTTGTAGCGACTACTCCTCTGAAACTATTTGGCGGATTTTCATGAAACTTTACAGGAATGTTGCTCTTGATCCTAGCAAAATTTCAGATCGCCCAGAAATTCAAGATGGCCACCACAGCTAAAAATAGATTTTTAAAATATAAGTTTGTAGCGACTACTTCTTAAAAACTATAAGTGATATTGATATGGGACTTTTTCTTAAATGATCAGCATGACATGATGTTGATCCTTGTCGAAAATTATTTTGTATCAAAATTAAACCTGGGCACCAGTGGCCATCTTTGTTTACACAGTGTTTGTATAGTAAAAATTTGTAGCGACTACTCCTCTGAAACTACTACACGGATTTTCATGAAATTTCACAGGAATGTTGCTTTTGATGTCTAGTTGATCTTAGCACAATTTCAGGTCGGCCGGAAATTCACGATGGCCACCACAGCTAAACATAGATTTTTAAAAACAAGTTTGTAGCGATTTCTTCTTGAAAACTGTAAGTGATATTGATATGGGACTTTTTCTGAAATGATCAGCATGACAAGATTATTTTGATTCAACATTAAACATGGCTGCCAGTGGCCATCTTTGTTTACCTAGAGTTATATAGTAAAAACTTCAACTTGTAGCGACTACTCCTCTGAAACTACTTGACAGTTTTTATGAAACTTCACAGGAATGTTGACCTAGCTATCAAAATCTATCAGCAGTGCTCAAAGAAAATTATTTTAAGAGACAGGCCCAGGGCTTGTTGCTTCTGAAAATGGACAGGCCCCGATTTGAAATGGACAGGCCCTGATTTGAAATGGACAGGCCCTGATTTAAAATGGAAAGGTCCAATATTTTTTTCTTATTAGAAATGTGTCTTTATTCACTTTTATAGCACACATTAATTTTGTTACGTATGTATTAATCAAGCTCAGAACCTCCTCTGACTATATTTTTCTTTTTGCCACCACTTTATGCTCCCTGGTCAGCGGACTTATTTACCATTTCGTTTAAAATATGTTAGAATAGAATATTACATAGTAATTTATAACCAATGCAAAGGAGAGTACTAGCACTTTTGCCAAACGATAATAATCAGAGCCGACTTGGTGAAACTGGAGCTAAACTTGGAGCCAAATTTTTAATCAGGTTTTATGAGACTATCAGAGTCTCCTCTGGCTATATTTTTTCTTTTTGTCACCACTTTCTCCAAGTAAAGAATTAGGAGCCTAGACTAGAATTCATTTAAAAGTAGGATTTCAGGAACTCCTTACACCTTAAATAATGAATAGAAATATACTTTATATCTGTATTTATACATATACAGTATATATATTTTTCTTTCCACCAACATGTATTTGTAAAGGACAGTTTTTCTTATTTGATTATGTAAAAAAAAATAAAAAAAATAAAAAAAAATAATATATCCGAAATTATGTACCATCCGAACTACTATGACACCACACTTTTACGGCCCGAACATTTCGCAAACATTCAATCGAAATACCATCAATAACGATTTTTTTTCATGCATTAGTGTGTTTTTAATGATAAAAACTGTATTTCTTATCACAAAGGAAGAAAACACAACCCTAATAGCAGAATAATAAGTTTTATGTCAACAATTGTCGACCTCAAAGTTGTGACAAACTGCCGACGCGAAGCCAGGCAAAATAATCAAACTTCTTATTGTTTCACATTTTAATTACTTTATTGCAAGTGTTTACACAGTTCATTGAGGAACTTGAGCTTGAGATCCAGTATAACAGATTTTTTTTTGTTTTGTTTTTTTGTTTTTTTAAGACAGGCCCGACGGGCTCGTCTGCAAAATGAGACAGGCCCGGAATGGATTTTGAGGAGCCCCGGGCGTCGGGCTATCCTATTTCTTGAGCACTGATCAGTACAGCTTCAAGGTCATTGACCTCGTTTTTTTGTGAGATTTACCCACCCACCCACCCACCTGTAGATGCGATATTCCGGAGTTAGGTGCGATTTTTGGGACAAGTATTTTCTATAAATTGCCGTCCGCTACCCCCTTGTATGTTTTAATGGAACAGCCCTTACATACAAATTCTTGCAGAATGAAACAATCATGTTTATTTCTCGATCATAATCATTCATTTTCGGCAATTGTTCTACTCAACTCAACACATATCCCTCATCAATAAAGCACCATGTCCTAATTATTAAACATATGCCTCTCAACACTAACAAGTGTATACACAGGTCACGGGTCAGGTCACAGGTGGTAATCAGCAGTCTGCTATCGCGAATATGATTGGCTGATAGCTTATTTAGTGGGAGCGACAATACACCTGTCAATCAGATTCAGGCACGCGCAGGACTGCAATTGTTTCAAGTGTCATAATACTGCTTTGGGAATAAGGCATTAAAGCATGTCGCATGCGACATCCGATATAGGTCTGGGGGAAACCCTGGTGTTGTTTACATAAGCTACTGTACTCCGCAATGCACTACCAGAAGTGAAAATGGCGTTGATCTTTCGGCGTTTGTTTATAAACAATATTTAGAAGATTTACAATGATTAGAATGACCAATTACGCTCTGAATGTCTATTGCGTAAATGTTGCGTAAATGTGCGTCCCTCGGCTACTTGTGAATTACGGGTCCCATGCTTTTTTTCGAGTCAGGGACGCAGAAAAGCTGCGTCAATGGAATCCTGCAAGGATTTAAAAATTATGACTTTTACATTGTGACAGATATAAATTGCACATGTACAGAAAGTGTTGTCCTGGCTACTGGAACTCTCAGACTCATCCAAGCCCATCAGGCATGATGCAAGCAGATAATTTGAGCAAAATCCATGTGCAGCTTGGCATTTCAGTCAATATCAAAGTATATCCCATATAAATAAATTAGACTTTCTACTGTAAACTTGCATTTATCAAACTGCGCATAAACGAATAACTGGCATACATTAAAGTACGTTCTATAAATAAAGATCTATGTTGTTGTTGTTGATCAATGACCTTTATTACCCCACCCACTCATATTTGCGGATGTTTATTGCGTCTTCATTATTATTTTCATGAATGACACGTTTAAGTTTTATAGAAACTAAATTGTGTAAGTTCTACTCTACGAATTGATATATGAGTTTACCCGAACGCTCTCAGAGGTCTAGCTAAATTTGGAAGAAGTCGCAACGACATTTTTCGAGTTATTTCAGAACGCTTCCGGAAGTGTAGTTTCAATATGTCACCGGCCGTAAAGCGGTATGACTAGATACCGAAAAGAACGTTCTTTTCGCGAAAAGAAAAGAAATGTCCGAAAAGACAGTGCAAAATCTTTATTATTGATTTAAGTCAAATATTTTTAATATCATTGGTTAAATTTAAGTAAAAGAATAGTAACAAT
Organism: Cyrtodaria siliqua; assembly: GCA_037043455.1. Lineage (NCBI taxonomy): Eukaryota > Metazoa > Mollusca > Bivalvia > Adapedonta > Hiatellidae > Cyrtodaria > Cyrtodaria siliqua. The sequence goes on from JAWPHD010012866.1 coordinate 31,707, forward strand.
AAAAAAAAATAAGTTAATTTTTTTTTTAAAAAGTTGTACTCCATTTTAGTATATTTCGCATTGCTTGTCTCCGAAAAGACATTCAAATGTTGCGAAAAGACAGTATCAAATCTTTATTATTGATCTAAAAATTATTATTTTACATTATTCTTTACATTTAAGTAAAAGAATAGTAATAATAATAAAAAAAAAATTTTTTTTTTTTTTAAAAGTTGTACTCCATTTTAGTATATTTCGCATTGCTTGTCTCCGAAAAGACTACATTCAAATGTTGCGAAAAGACAGTATCAAATCTTTATTATTGATCTAAATATTATTTTTTTACATTATTCTTTACATTTAAGTAAAAGAATAGAAATAATAATAAAAAAAAAGTTTTTTTTTTTTTAAAAAGTTGTAGGCTACTCCATTTTAGTATATTTTGGATTTCTCGTCTACGAAAATACATTCAAATGTTGCGAAAAGACAGTATCAAATCTTTATTATTGATCTAAAAATTATTATTTTTACATTATTCTTTACATTTAAGCAAAGGAATAGTAATTAGTAATAAGAATGCAAAAAATAGATTTTTTGTTTTTAATTTGAAAGTTATACTCCGTGTTAATATATGTTCCGAAAAGAATAATCACAGAAATATTATTGTTAGATCTGTGGAATAATCAAATATTTTTTATTTTATTATTGATTAAAATCAAGTTCTTTTTTGTTCGTTCTTATTAAGCAGTACATAAGAAGGACAGAAAATACGAAATTCATGATCTAGTTCAATAACAATGGAGGTGTAAGTGTGTTTTCAATTATAACTATGTATGTGACACCTTTACAAACTGGTATATAACTAATGCGGCAAGTGTAATTGGAACACCTGGATTAAGATGCCTTTATGTATTTGGATTACACTTTTTTTATCATTTGAAACTGTCGGAAGCTTTAATGAACTCTTAATTGACATAAGTGTCCGACAGTTTTAAATGATAAAAATAGTGTTTATTATTACATACTCTGTTTAGCACACCCCACAGTTTTAAAAGTAATTGAACACGTTATGCCGAATATAACAAAGGGCTAATTCAAATTCTTGTTAACCTTTGGTAAGTATATATTTTTGTAATCTATGAATAAAGATTGTTTGGCACTGTCGCTTTATTCCCTTTAAACATAATCATTTATTTAGATTTTTAGCTCTACTGATCAGAGATCAGCAGAGCTTATGCCGTGGTGCGGCGTCCGTCGTCCGTCCGTCCGTCCGTCTGTCCGTTAACTTTTTTTTGTAGCGACTACTCCTCTGAAACTACTGAATAGATTTTCATGAAACTTTACAGAAATGTTGCCCATGAAGTCTAGTTGATCCTAGCAAAAATTCATGTTGATGTGAAATCCAAGATGGCCGCCAAAGCTAAAAATAGATTTTTTAAATTCAAGTTTGTAGCGACTACTTCTTGAAAACTATAAGTGATATTGATATGGGACTTTTTCTAAAATGATCAGCATGACATGATGTTGGTCCTTGTCGAAAATCGTTTTGATTTGACGTTAAACATGGCTACCAGCGGCCATCTTTGTTTACATAGAGTTATATAATGAAAACTTGTAGCGACTACTCCTCTGAAACTACTTGACGGATTTTCATGAAACTTCACAGGAATGTTGCTCTTGATGTCTTATTGATTCTAGCAAAATTTCAGGTCGGCCGAAAATTCAAGATGGCCGCCACGGCTAAAAATAGATTTTTAAAAAATAAGTTTGTAGCGACTACTTCTTGAAAACTATAAGAGATATTGATATGGGACTTTTTCTAAAATGATCAGCATGACATGATGTTGGTCCTTGTCGAAAATCGTTTTGATTCGACGTTAAACATGGCTGCCAGCGGCCATCTTTGTTTACATAGAGTTATATAATGAAAACTTGTAGCGACTACTCCTCTGAAACTACTTGACGGATTTTCATGAAACTTCACAGGAATGTTGCTCTTGATGTCTTATTGATCCTAGCAAAATTTCAGGTTGGCCGGAAATTCAAGATGGCCGCCACGGCTAAAAATAGATTTTTAAAAAATAAGTTTGTAGCGACTACTTCTTGAAAACTATAAGAGATATTGATATGGGACTTTTTCTAAAATGATCAGCATGACATGATGGTTATCCGAGTCGAACATTATTTTGATTCGACGTTAAACGTGGCTGCCAGTGGGCCATCTTTGTTTACATAGAGTTATATAATGATAACTTGTAGCGACTACTCCTCTGAAAATACTTGACGGATTTTCATGAAACTTCACACGAATGTTGCTCTTGATGGCTAATTGATCCTTGCAAAATTTCAGGTCGGCCGGAAATTCAAGATGGCCGCCATGGCTAAAAATAGATTTTCAAAATACAAGTTTGTAGCGACTACTTCTTGAAAACTATAAGTGATATTGATATGGGACTTTTTCTAAAATGATCAGCATGACATGATGGTTATTCAAGTCGAACATTATTTTGATTCGACGTTAAACATGGCTGCCAGTGGCCATGTATGGTTACATAAGAGTTATATAATGATAACTTGTAGCGACTACTCCTCTGAAACTACTTGACGGATTTTCATGAAACTTCACACGAATGTTGCTCTTGATGTCTAATTGATCTTAGCAAAATTTCAGGTCGGCCGGAAATTCAAGATGGCCACCATGGCTAAAAATAGATTTTTAAAAAATAAGTTTGTAGCGACTACTTCTTGAAAACTATAAGAGATATTGATATGGGACTTTTTCTAAAATGATCAGCATGACATGATGGTTATCCGAGTCAAACATTATTTTGATTCAATGTTAAACATGGCTGTCAGTGGCCATCTTTGTTTACATAGAGTTATATAATGAAAACTTGTAGCGACTACTTCTCTGAAACTACTTGACGGATTTTCATGAAACTTTGTGGAATGTTGCTCTTGATGTCTAATTGATCCTAGCAAAATTTCAGGTCGGCCGGAAATTCAAGATGGCCACCAAGGCTAAAAATAGATTTTCAAAAAACCAGTTTGTAGCGACTACTTCCTGAAATCAAAATCAATCAGTAGAGCTTCAAGGTCATTGACCTCTTGTTATTTTTTTATTACTATTAAGATGTTTAAATCTATCAAATAAAACAAAAATAAATTGGTATTTTCGGACTCGAAGTTACATCAGGGAGTACGTCATATAACGTACTCCCTGGTTACATTTATACTTAAATTGAAAATATTTTAAACAGAATCATTTTATTTCGACTTTTTTATTTACTACTTACTATTCCTTTGCTTAAATGTAAAGAATAATGTAAAAAAAATAATGTTTAGATCAATAATAAAGATTTGATACTGTCTTTTCGCAACATTTGAATGTCTTTTCGGAGACAAGAAATCCGAAATATAACTTTCTTAAAAAGTTTTATTTTTAATTTTTTTATTATTACTATTCTTTTCCTAAAATGTAAAGAATGATTAAAAAAAATTATATTTAGATCAATAATAAAGATTTGATACTGTCTTTTCGGATATTTCTGTTCTTTTCGGTATCAAGTCAAACCCCCGGTAAAGGTCTGTATTTCCGGCGATTTTTATTTTTTTTTAATTTTCAAAGTTTGATCAAGTTTGATTGACACATCAAATACGTTGCATACGTAAGTAGGATGTTTGATTTTAACTTATTCGATTCTATCGCCGTAAAACAGCTCATGTGCGAGTAAACAATTGAGACTTTATTTGGAAACGGTATGTCGTTAGTTGTATCCTCGGTAATATGATCCGGCCGGAAATGTGTCCAGTCTATAAAACTATCAGTTTCTACAGCCTCTAGCCTCTAGGATGAATTCTGTTCAATGGAGATAAACTCGACTGCTCTTTCTGCAAGGTATTTCCGTGCACTAAGTCTTGCGAATTGATCAAATTAATGTAAAAAACATAATATATATGTATTGTTGGCATTGGTGAACAGTGAATGACAAAAATTACTAAGGTCAAGGTCATATTTTGCATTATTTGCCCCAGATTTAACCTCTAAATTGGGTAGGGTTGGGATATCTGGGGGTAGGGCATTCCAGTGAACTACTGTTCTGAGGATAATATATGTAATATATGAGTATTTGTATTATGCTTTTCATATAATTTGTCAAATTTTATAGCTATACTGGCTTTATACCAGATATCGTCATTTTTATGTTGGTTTTTTAATATATCTAAATCAGAACTAGTCATCTCATAAATATTTTTGCCGATAGAGAAGCTTACCCCTTTGCCGTAAATATTCTGTGTTTACATTGTTCCTATTCTGAGTAACAAATGTCACGTGACCGTTACTAAATATAGACTGAATTGGGCCGGTCGTCTGAGCTGAATGTAGTACTTAGTTATCATCATTTTCAGTTTAATACCGAATAATCCATGTTTGAATGATGAAAACGTGTTTAGTTGTTAATTGAAACATAAATATACCATTGCACATGAATACACAAAAAAAAAATATCTAGAAAAAAATTATATCTACAATTTAAAATGTTTTTTCAACTGTAGGTATCGGATGTAATTTACTTCACTTCGACGTTCATAATTTAAAGGGAAATAACTGTCCGCAAATGTAAATCTAGTTGTCTCCCTTGGCTGAAAATGTTTAGCACATGCTTTTAGTTTTTTGGGCACGTCAAATTGATTCAATGGTTCGACGTAAAAGGTCAGCTATTTTAAAAGGAAATTTTCATGCGCATGCGCATTAACGCGTGATTCCCCCCGATTGTGGTTTGTTTATAACGGTATTTATATAGGTAAACGAGTTGGTTTGAGAGTGCATGTTGGGATTTCTAAACTATTTTTTCCTCTCCAATCGTCTGATGATAGTGTGTAGTGATTTGCAAAGTGGGGTCGAAAAATAAGCACAACATTGAGCGTTTTATTGATAATGACGAAATCTGGTGAATGACGATAACTGGTAAACAACCAGTATATAAATTGTATATATTAGCAGGTTTTTTTTTTACTATATAACTGACGCCGGATACCAGCATCTTCCCCTATATGGGGAACCTACATTTTTCCCCTATTTTTTTAAAAAAAAAAAAAATCAAAAAAAATCATTGACAAAAAAAAGATAAATCGCTTTCGACGCTTCGCAATTGTTTATCGTAGAACACCTCTAAATGTCCCCCCGCACCACACACACACCGTGGAATCGGTGGGCTGACCCGGGAGATGCAGATAACACTGTGGTAGGGAATTAGACAGAACCTCTAACGAACAAATATATATATATATTAATCATGTTAATGGTATAAAAAAAAAAACACGGTACTTTAAGCTCTCCGTTTAAAACGCGTGTCTCGAAACAGCGGCAAATCGCAAAAAGCTGTTTGTAAAAATGGCGTCAAAGCAATTTTTTTGTTGAAAAAATGGGGGTGGGCGTGGATGATAATCTAGCAATTAATTTATCATGAAATACAAACGGAATGCGTTTTTGGGGAACTTGAATGCAACTGGGTCTGTTATCATAGGCAGGTATCTCATGAAGAGAGGGCATACAAATTCTTATACTGAAATTTATCAGAATTAATCAATTGGCAGTTGATGGTGAAAGCCGACTACGATCATCGATTACAAACTTTCCAAAGAGATTTAAATTGAGCCAAACTGAACAAGATCATTAGCTAACCTTAATTATTATTATTGACATATATATTTTACAGTTACAGGCCCAGTTCCATTCAAGTAGCCCAAATAAAAGCAGAATGAATGCAGAACGATTGAAGAATGAAAGGAGAATGAAGCTGAATGCATGCAGAATGAATGAGCGGTGCTGGATCTATGTAACAAATTCCCGACAGGCACCTGGAAGTCTCAGAATCAGACCAGAACCCCAAAAGTATATATATTACAGAAGGTGCACATCAGATATTTCTGAAAGTCTTCAGAATTCAGCTTTTTGCAAATTTATCTCTAAATATCAACCGGACCCGGCACTAGTAAACAGAGGAATGCTTTGTTTCTAACCTTATTTGCCTTAAATGGCTGAGTATCAGTCAATAAATCCATCTCAAACCTCAATGTCACAAAAGGAACTACCGGAATTATTGAGTATCAGTCAATAAATCCGCCCTCAAACCTCAATGTCACAAAAGGAACTATATAGTCGAGTATCAGTCAATAAATCCGCCCTCAAACCTCAATGTCACAAAAGGAACTATATAGTCGAGTATCAGTCAATAAATCCGCCCTCAAACCTCAATGTCACAAAAGGAACTATATAGTCGAGTATCAGTCAATAAATCCGCCCTCAAACCTCAATGTCACAAAAGGAACTGTATAGTCGAGTATCAGTAAAATAAATCCGCCCTCAAACCTCAATGTCACAAAAGGAACTAAACAGTCCAGGGTTTCAGTCAATTTCAGTCTCGCAAGATCACAATGAATCCATGAAAAAATGCTTACATGTCCATTAACTCTGGTGCGTAGCCTAGGATAGGACATATATTCATAATTTTGTAAGAGCATCATCAAAAAATCTGACCAATCAGTGACCAGAAATAAGACAAATCAAATACATTCTGGTAGGTGAAACTCGGTCTTTATCCTTGATGTTCAACCAAGTTTACTGTTAAAATTTTGAAATGTATTCTTTTAAAACCCTGCATATTTCATGCACATTCATGCAAATTGATTCAATATATGTATCTTTTAAAATCAAAATCAAAAGTAACACACATTTAATGATTTTATCACCTACTGAAAAGAAAATCTCAACATCTCTGCAACAGAAAATTATGAATTAACTGTGCAAAATTAATTTCCTTGTATATATTTTATATTGGCCCTTTTGACATGTTCGAATAGAAAATATCATTTCTGGTACAAATTTGTCAATTTTAGATCAGATGCCCAACAAAGAGCCTCATGTAATCCCTTTAAAATAATGTTTTGTGTTGTTTTAGATATACCTAAACATGCTAAATGTTCAAACTGATTTAAAATCTGTTTTCTGTACAGGGCGAGGCTAATTTATTTTTGACAAACTGGTAGTGCCACTCTGCTGGTTAAAGAAGGTGATAATGTCAGATGCATCAGAAATAAAGCCTCCACCAGCTCCTAGCCCTATGCCACCTGCTCCCAAGCCCTGGAGTGGGCCACCTGGTCCCAAGCCCTGGAGTTTACCACATGAATGCATTCAGGACGATGATCCTTGGAAAGGTCAGGTTTGTTGTTACCTAAACATTGAATAAAAAAAGCTTTTTTTGTAAATATATTATTCATACCTTTCACATTGGGTAGTCCAAAAGAGTTTTAGGATAAATGGGGGCTATTGTGATATTTACATACATGTAATCAAAACGTAAATTCTAATGCAACTATTTGCTTTATTGGCTAACGACTCAAATTTGCGACCTCAAAACCCCCGATTTATCGTCTGAAAAACGTGATGTCACATAACGTTGATACAAACTACATCATTGGATGACGTCACAAAATGCTGGCATCCATGAATTTGAGTTTAAAAACGTGTGTATATATGATTTGATTTTATATTAATAGCATTTCCATGGAAAAGCATTAGAATCGAGATAACGATGCTAAGGTTTTCAATCTGGGACAGTATGTGCTTGGTTTTACGGTCTGAAAGTATGTTTTACGGCTCCGCTACCGCGTCACCATAAAACGAAATTTCAGACCGTAAAACCACTCGCATACCGTCCCAGATTGAAAATCTTAGCATGGTTATCTCAAGTGAAACAGCAGACAAAGTAAACATAGGCCTTTCAACAATAGCAATTACGCAATCCAATCAAATAAACGAATTAAGCATCAAACTATGCCAGATAAATATTTTTAATACCTGATGTGTAAACTGTAATAATCAGTTTGTGATACACAAATACTTGACTAATAATCAGTTTGTGATACACAAATACTTGACTGTAATAATCAGTTTGTGATTCACAAATACTTGACTGTAATAATCAGTTTGTGATACACAAATACTTGACTGTAATAATCAGTTTGTGATACACAAATACTTGACTGTAATAATCAGTTTGTAATACACAAATACTTGACTAATAATCAGTTTGTGATACACAAATACTTGACTGTAATAATCAGTTTGTGATTCACAAATACTTGACTGTAATAATCAGTTTGTGATACACACATACTTGACTGTAATAATCAGTTTGTAATACACAAATACCTGACTAATAATCAGTTTGTGATACACAAATACTTGACCCAAAGTCTGTATCATCTCCGTTAAGGTTGAAAATAAACACGCTGACTGTGGCTTTAAGACTAGGGATTAGCATTAAAGGGACACACGGCAATCTTGATTTTTTAAAAACTCTAGGCGCCTCGTTAGTTTTTCTAGTAACTTGCATTCGTTCAATCATTAATATTAATTGTTAGAATAATTCAAAGCAAATTTTGTTTACATATTACTGACTTCCAATAATATTGCACCAATAATGTATTTAAAAAATATGTAGCATAATGAAGGATATAGAATTCTCAATTTTAAGCTCGACTGATCAGAGATCAGCAGAGCTTATGCCGTTGTGCGGCGTCCGTCGTCCGTCTGTCCGTCTGTCCGTAAACTTTAATTTGTAGCGACTACTCCTCTGAAACTACTGGATAGATATTCATGAAACTTTACAGAAATGTTGCCCTTGAAGTCTAGTTGATCCTAGCAAAAATTCATGTTGATGTGAAATCCAAGATGGCCGCCAAAGCTAAAAATAGATTTTTAGCTCTACTGATCAGAGATCAGCAGAGCTTATGCCGTGGTGCGGCGTCCGTCGTCCGTCTGTCCGTCCGTCCGTCTGTCCGTAAACTTTTTTTTGTAGCGACTTCTCCTCTGAAACTACTGAATGGATTTTCATGAAACTTAACAGAAATGTTGCCCATGAAGTCTAGTTGATCCTAGCAAAAATTCATGTTGATGTGAAATCCAAGATGGCCGCCAGATCTAAAAATAGGTTTTTAAAAAATAAGTTTGTAGCGACTACTTCTTGAAAACTATAAGTGATATTGATATGGGACTTTTTCTAAAATGATCAGCATGACATGATGTTGGTCCTTGTCGAAAATCGTTTTGATTCGACGTTAAACATGGCTGCCAGCGGCCATCTTTGTTTACATAGAGTTATATAATAAAAACTTGTAGCAACTACTCCTCTGAAACTACTTGACGGATTTTCATGAAACTTCACAGGAATGTTGCTCTTGATGTCTTATTGATCCTAGCAAAATTTCAGGTCGGCCGGAAATTCAAGATGGCTGCCACGGCTAAAAATAAATTTTCAAAATACAAGTTTGTAGCGACTACTTCTTGAAAACTATAAGTGAAATTGATATGGGACTCTTTCTAAAATGATCAGCATGACATGATGTTGGTCCTTGTCAAAAATCGTTTTGATTCAACGTTAAACATGGCTGCCAGAGGCCATCTTTGTTTACATACAGTTATATAGTAAAAACTTGTAGCGACTACTCCTTTGAAACTACTTGACAGATTTTCATGAAACTTTACAGAAATATTGCTCTTAATGTCTAATTGATCCTAGCAAAAAATCAGATCGGCCAGAAATTCAAGATGGCCGCCACAGCTAAAAATAGATTTTTAAAAAAGAAGTTTGTAGCGACTACATCTTGAAAACTATAAGTGATATTGATATGGGACTTTTTGTAAAATGATCAGCATGACATGATGGTTATAAGAGTCAAACATTATTTTGATTCGACGTTAAACATGGCTGCCAGTGGCCATCTTTGTTTACATAGAGTTATATGATGAAAACTTGTAGCGACTACTCCTCTGAAACTACTTGACGGATTTTCATGAAACTTCACAGGAATGTTGCTCTTGATGTCTAATTGATCCTAGCAAAAATTTCAGGTCGCCCGGAAATTCAAGATGGCTGCCATGGCTAAAAATAGATTTTCAAAATACAAGTTTGTAGCGACTACTACTTGAAAACTATAAGTGATATTGATATTGGACTTTTTGTAAAATGATCAGCATGACATGATGTTGGTCCTTGTCAAAAATTGTTTTGATTCAACGTTAAACATGGCTGCCAGCAGCCATCTTTGTTTACATAGAGTTATATAGTAAAAACTTGTAGCGACTAATCCTTTGAAACTACTTGGCAGATTTTCATGAAACTTTACAGGAATGTTGCTCTTAATGTTTAATTGATCCTAGCAAAATTTCAGATCGGCCAGAAATTCAAGATGGCCGCCACAGCTAAAATTAGATTTTTTAAAAAAGAAGTTTGTAGCGACTACGTCTTGAAAACTATAAGTGATATTGATATGGGACTTTTTGTAAAATGATCAGCATGACATGATGGTTATCAGAGTCAAACATTATTTTGATTCGACGTTAAACATGGCTGTCAGCGGCCATCTTTGTTTACATAGAGTTATATAATGAAAACTTGTAGCGACTATTCCTGTGAAACTACTTGACGGATTTTCATGAAACTTCACAGGAATGTTGCTCTTGATGTCTAATTGATCCTAGCAAAATTTCAGGTCGGCCGGAAATTCAAGATGGCCGCCACGGCTAAAAATAATTTTTCAAAAAACAAGTCTGTAGCGACTACTTCCTGAAATCAAAATCAATCAGTAGAGCTTCAAGGTCATTGACCTCTTGTTAAAATACAAGTTTGTAGCGACTACTTCTTGAAAACTATAAGTGATATTGATATGGGACTTTTTCTAAAATGATCAGCATGACATGATGTTGATCTGAGTCGAACATTATTTTGATTCGACGTTAAACATGGCTGCCAGCGGCCATCTTTGTTTACATAAGAGTTATATAGTAAAAACTTGTAGCGACTACTCCTCTGAAACTATCTAGCGGATTTTCATGAAACTTTACAAGAATGTTGCTCTTGATGTGTTATTGATCTTAGCAAAATTTCAGATCGACCAGAAATTCAAGATGGCTGCCACAGCTAAAAATAGATTCTTAAAAAATAAGTTTGTAGCGACTACTTCTTGAAAACTATAAGTGATATTGATATGGGACTTTTTCTAAAATGATCAGCATGACATGATGTTGATCTGAGTCGAACATTATTTTAATTCGACGTTAAACATGGCTGCCAGTGGCCATCTTTGTTTACATAGAGTTATATAGTAAAAACTTGTAGCAACTACTCTGAAACTGCTTAGCGGATTTTCATGAAACTTTACAAGAATGTTGCTCTTGATGTGTAATTGATCCTAGCAAAATTTCAGATCGACCAGAAATTCAAGATGGCTGCCACAGCTAAAAATAGATTCTTAAAAAATAAGTTTGTAGCGACTACTTCTTGAAAACTATAAGTGATATTGATATGGGACTTTTTCTAAAATGATCAGCATGACATGTTGTTGATCTGAGGGGGCACTCCTCAGTTTCGCATGAATGTCCATGGTGTAAATCAGAAAGAAATCAACTAAGCATCTTTTAGGTCCATGGATGGTCTTTATAATAATTATGAAGCACATGTTTGATGTTTTTTTCAGTTTTGATTACTTCTAAGTTTATTTTGGTGTATTGGAATATGCATTCTTTGGGTTTTTTGGAGGCTATAAATAGAAAAATGTGAACCAATCAAAAACTTCCTAAAAGTAGTTAAAATGGCTGATTTTCACTGACGAGGAGATCAGCGTGGAATAACTTTTTAAAATGCCGGACTAGGTATGTAAAAATTAGCATTTCCTGATATGCAAGAGCATTATGAGTGCAGACATGACCCTGATATGTGTAGGAATTTTTTTTATTTTTAGCTCTACTGATCAGAGATCAGCAGAGCTTATGCCGTGGTGCGGCGTCCGTCGTCCGTCCGTCTGTCTGTCCGTCTGTCCGTAAACTTTTTTTTGTAGCGACTACTCCTCTGAAACTACTGAATGGATTTTCATGAAACTTTACAGAAATGTTGCCCATGAAGTCTAGTTGATCCTAGCAAAAATTCATGTTGATGTAATATCCAAGATGGCCGCCAGATCTAAAAATAGGTTTTTAAAAAACAAGTTTGTAGCGACTACTTCATGAAAACTATAGGGGATATTGATATGGGACTTTTCTAAAATGATCAGCATGACATGATGTTGGTCCTTGTCGAAAATCGTTTTGATTCGACGTTAAACATGGCTGCATTTTTGTTTACATAGAGTTATATAATGAAAACTTGTAGCGACTACTCCTCTGAAACTACTTGACGGATTTTCATGAAACTTCACAGGAATGTTGCTCTTGATGTCTCATTGATCCTAGCAAAATTTCAGGTTGGCCGGAAATTCAAGATGGCCGCCACGGCTAAAAATAAATTTTCAAAATACCAGTTTGTAGCGACTACTTCTTGAAAACTATAAGTGATATTGATATGGGACTTTTTCTAAAATGATCAGCATGACATGATGTTGGTCCTTGTCAAAAATTGTTTTGAATCAACGTTAAACATGGCTGCCAGCGGCCATCTTTGTTTACATAGAGTTATATAGTAAAAACTTGTAGCGACTACTCCTTTGAAACTACTTGGCAGATTTTCATGAAACTTTACAGGAATGTTGCTCTTAATGTCTAATTGATCCTAGCAAAATTTCAGATCGGCCAGAAATTCAAGATGGCCGCCACAGCTAAAAATAGATTTTTAAAAAAGAAGTTTGTAGCGACTACGTCTTGAAACTATAAGTGATATTGATATGGGACTTTTTGTAAAATGATCAGCATGACATGACGGTTATCAGAGTCAAACATTATTTTGATTCGACGTTAAACATGGCTGTCAGCGGCCATCTTTGTTTACATAGAGTTATATCATGAAAACTTGTAGCGACAACTCCTCTGAAACTACTTGACGGATTTTCATGAAACTTCACAGGAATGTTGCTCTTGATGTCTTATTGATCCTAGCAAAATTTCAGATCGGCCGGAAATTCAAGATGGCCGCCACGGCTAAAAATAATTTTTCAAAAAACAAGTCTGTAGCGACTACTTCCTGAAATCAAAATCAATCAGTAGAGCTTCAAGGTCATTGACCTCTTGTTATTTATTGACATTTGAAATATTGCTAAAATTGCATTTTTAGCATGTTTTAAGGGGTGGGGTAATCTTAAAGAAATGGGACTAAAGTTGTACAGAAAATGCTTTTTGATACTTTTATTTGGTATGGAAACATGGGTAATTTTATTGTCTTCTAAGAAATGTATGACACAATGATGATGTGATTTATTTTTGCTCAAGGATTCAGGCTAAGAGCTTGTCATGTGTTTGATGATTGAGAAATGTACATTAAACTGTGGAGTGCCCCCTGAGTCGAACATTATTTTGATTCGACGTTAAACATGGCTGCCAGTGGCCATCTTTGTTTACATAGAGTTATATAGTAAAAACTTGTAGCGACTATTCCTCTGAAACTACTTGACGGATGTTAATGAAACTTCACAGGAATGTTGCTCTTGATGTCTAGTTGATCCTGGAAAAGTTTCAGACTGGCCGGAAATTCAAAATGGCCGCCTGGGCTAAAAATAGATTTAAAATAAATAAATTTGTAGCGACTACTTCTTGAAAACTGTAAGTAATATTGATATGGGACATTTTCTAAAATGATCAGCATGACATGATGTTGATCCTTGTCGAAATTTATTTCGATGCGACTTTAAATATGGCCGCTAGCGCGCATCTCTTTGTTTACATAGATTTATATACTAAAAACTTGTAGCGACTACTCCTCTGAAACTCCTTGGCAAATTTTTATGAAACTTCACAAGAATGTTGCTCTTGATGATCCCAGAATTTTTTAGGCCGGAAATTAAGATGGCTGCCATGGCTAAAAACAGATTTTTAAAAAAAAGTTTTTAGCGACTACTTCTTGAAAACTGTGAGTGATATTGATATGGGACTTTTTCTAAAATGATCAGCATGACATGATGTTGATCCTTGTCAAAAATTATTTTGAATCAAAATTAAACCTGGGCACCAGTGGCCATCTTTGTTTACATAGAGTTTGTATAGTAAAATTTGTAGTGACTACTCCTCTGAAACTACTAGACGGATTTTCATGAAACTTCACAGGAATGTTGCTCTTGATGTCTTGTTGATCCTAGCACAATTTCAGGTCGGCCGGAAATTCAAGATGGTCACCACGGCTAAACATAGATTTTTAAAAACAAGTTTGTAGCGACTACTTCTTGAAAACTATAAGTGATATTGATATGGGACATTTTCTGAAATGATCAGCATGACAAGATGTTGATCCTTGTCGAAATTTATTTCGATTCGACATTAAACATGGCTGCCAGTGGCCATCTTTGTTTACCTAGAGTTATATACTAAAAACTTCAACTTGTAGCGACTACTCCTGTGAAACTACTTGACAGTTTTTATGAAACTTCACAGGAATGCTGACCTAGCTATCAAAATCTATCAGTAGGAATGCTGACCTAGCTATCAAAATCTATCAGTAGAGCTTCAAGGTCATTGACCTCTTGTTTTTTTCAAGATTGCCATGTGTCCCTTTAAAAACTAGTCAAAATGCAGGCAGTAAAGCAAAATTAAGAGCAGTATTTTAATGAGGTTACGTTAAAAACAAAATATGGATTAGTTTCAATCTTAATATGGGAGGGTTAAATATGATTATACATGTATAATAACAGTGTTGATGTAACATATGTAATCTCTTCATTTACAGCTTAAATGAAATGAATCAAACAAAATACCATTATTCCACTAATAGTAGCATCTCCCCTAATAGGTGCACCCACTCTCCCACCAACTTTACAATTAAAAAAGGAAAAATAACAAAAAATACATCAAAATAATTTAAAAAAATTAACATTTTATAAGAGCGATCCCTTGGCATTTTATATAGATCTCTACTGTTAGTGGAAATACTGAAGTAAAGAAAAGCATTGCTAGAAAAGATAGTAAAAGATTTTGAATTGTTTTCAGAGAAGCGATTTCAGAAGGACCTGCAGTTTCAGATTGTTGGTGCTATAGAGAAAGGCAACACGGAGCTTCTGCGACATCTCATCGAGAAAGGCGTGAACACCAATGCCACGATTGTTCTCGTGAAAACGCCACTAACACACGCAGTAGACCAACCTAGCTTAAATAACGATATTGTACAAATGCTGTTACAAGTTCCGGAAACAGATCCAAATTTAGGGGACTCGACGCCCTTCGGACCTAAACCGCTGCACACCGTTGCTAAACACGGAAGTGTCGCCATAGCTAAGTTGTTTTTGGAAGGACGAAAGGAAAAGGACTGTGATGTTAATGCAAGAGACAAAGGTGAAGCAGTGCCGCTGCATTTTGCCACAAGATACGGGCATGTTGAGATGGTGAAATATCTACTGAGCCACTCAGCTGATGCTAATCTAAGTGACGACAGCGGAAGTACAGCATTACGCCGGGCGTGCGAAGTCGGCAATTTTGAAATTGCTAAAATTCTGCTTGAGCACGGAGTTGACATAAACTGCGCAGACAAGTTTAGATGGACTCCGCTATTTCATTGTGCTTTTTTCGGACAATTTGAGATGGTCAAATTCCTGATTGAAAACGGTGCCAATGTTCGACATTTAGATATCAATGGCAGAACGGTATTACACTCTACATGTTACAGCGATATCTCCAGCCTGCATAATGATCATTTCCCAGTGAAAGTAACAATAGAAACCTCATTCGACTTCTACGAGCGCAAGTGGTGTATTCCAACTGAACATCTGCAAGAAAACTTACATCGGCGTGAAATGAATCTGGGGTATGATGTACCTGGTGACACTCTCTTAGAGACAGTAAAGCTGTTGATCAATGCTGGGGCTGACCCTAAATCCTACCCTGGTGACGGCTTTGGCACATTTGTGTTTTCAGGTTTGTTGTGCCTAACTTATATGTATAGTCATACAGGCCTTTTCCTAGGAGTGCAACTTAGGAATGCAACGGGCCCCTTCCCAATGGCAAAAAACAGACTTTTTTCCCCAATTTAAAGGAAAGAATTCCCAACATGCCCAATCCACCAAAATATTTTTATAGACATGTTCAATAGTGTTGGTGTCACTTGACACACTCATTTCAATAATTGATTTTTGTTACCACTCTAACAAGTTCAAATCACTATTTAAATGATAATTGTTGATACATTCTAATTTGACAATTTGTCGATAAAAAATCCCCAATTCGATCTAGGGGTGTTTTTCCTAAAATACCTAGGAAAAGCCCTGCCATAATGTTTTTGGAAAATTGATTAATGTAGTAAATGACGGAGACAGATATGAGACTTGATAAAGCTTGACTGAGAACCATTTACCAATACCAGACCATTTTGGGCCACACCAGCCCATTGGAGGGCACATTGACTCTGAATCTAGAGAGCTTGGGTTCAATCCTCACTGTCGCCATGGGTTCCCTTAGTGTGTCCCTGGGCAAGATGTTTCCCTTAGTTTCGTCTGTCAGACGGAGAAGTAAACCGGGCAGTCTAGTGTGTCGGAGTCCATCCTCCAAGCATGTCTATATGACAGTATGAGTAGGTTCCTGGATTCCTATGTATCCTTTTCCTTTCTGGCGCATCTCGAAATAACATTAACGTGTTAATAAGCCATTCAAAGACTATTTAATTCAAACTGGTTAGCCGGGTTTTCAAAAACCTGGCTTATAGATTGGTGAAAACCGGGCGGGCGGCAGCGGGCGGGCCTCAACATTTTCTGTTTTCAATATATCTCAGCATTACCATGTCCGATCTTCATCAAACTTTAACAGCACCTTCCCCTCATCAAGAACTTACCACACCCTGAAAACTAGGTCACTATGACCTACTTTCTCCAAAATATGCGTTTTGTTAACCTTTTTGTTTAAGTTTCGTGGGACCTGTGCAAATTTATTTTTGTTATATTTCAGCATTACCATGTCTGATCTTCATCAAACCATATACCGGTAACCTTTCATGTGTTGGTGCGCCTTAAAACCCCAATTCAATTCATCAAACTTTCACAGCACCTTATTTTCGTCAAGCACTTACAATACCCTGAAAACTAAGTCACTGTGACCTACTTTTTTCAAATATACGTTACGTTAACCTTTTTGTTGAAGTTTCTTGGGGTGGGGGGGATTAATTTTTTGTGTTATATCTCAGCAGTACCATGTCTGATCTTCATCCAATCATCAGATTTAACAGCAACTTCCTCTCATCAGTCACTTACCATACCCTGACCTACTTTTACCAAAATATTCATTTCGTTAACCTTTTTGTTTAAGTTTGTTATGTTTGTCACTAAATGTTAACTTTTTTGTTTAAACTTATAATTTCTCAGGATTGCCATATCCAATTATTATAAACTTTGGACAGTATCCTCGCATATACACAACATTAAACCTGAAAACCCCGGCTTTAACGCCACCAGGCGTTACCTCTTGTTTTATGAGTTGTTTTTGCTTTTTTCATAATAACAACATATTATATATGGATATATTCTGCCATATATTGCAAAATGGTACTTACGTTCTGTTTTGTTTTATACAGTCTTTTAATTTCTCCTTCCAGCATTTGCCAGAGCAAGAGCCTACCTGATTTTGGCTGGCAACAATTTACCAGCAAATAACGTCTGGATAGAAATTGGTCAACCTTCCCATAAACAGTGGTTCAAAGATCAGCTGGTTGCACAGTTCAGCCTTAAACGCCAGTGTAGATGCAGAATTCGCCAATCAGTATCTCAGACAGGGGACATCAATGCAGCTGTAGCCAGCCTACCACTGCCTGAATCTGTAAAGTCATATTTAAGACTGGATGATTTTATTCAATTAC
Organism: Cyrtodaria siliqua; assembly: GCA_037043455.1. Classification (NCBI taxonomy): domain Eukaryota; kingdom Metazoa; phylum Mollusca; class Bivalvia; order Adapedonta; family Hiatellidae; genus Cyrtodaria; species Cyrtodaria siliqua. The sequence continues at coordinate 49,502 of JAWPHD010012866.1, forward strand.
TGACTGAAGTGTGTTAATTATTTACATTTTGAGTGTTTTGGGGCATTTTCATTTTAACATATCAAAACAAGCCAAATTTCAATAATGATGTCTTTTTTGGTATGTTTATCTCGCCTGAGCCGAAGCTCATGTGAAGTATTGTGATCACTGATTGTCAATCGTCCGTCGTCCGTCCATCTGTTCATCAAACATTTCTTAAAACGACATCCCCCCATGAAACTACTGATCAGAATTTAACCACATTTTGCAGGGAACATCCCTGTATGAAGCTTTTCTGAAGTTGTACAAACCATGACCCTGGGGGTCAAAATAGGCTCCTCCCAATGAGTTTTATTTAAGAAGAAAAAAATCTGCTAGGCTGGATATAGCTCATTTAAAATGGTTCCTAGAACAAATATTCTTAAACACACTTTTGGATATTCAGGATTGGAAGTTTGGAACATGATTCCCATTGACATACAAGCTTCACATTCTTTAATTACATTTAAGATTAAATACAAATCCTTTCTTTTAATGAAGGAATGAAACTCCATTGCATTTTGTAACCTTACATTACAAGTATAATAAATGTGTCCGTCTGGTTGAAGTTATATAATGATGCATGTACTATTTTATCTTTCACTATATGCATTTATTGTAACATTGTGTAGTTTTATAGATGGTCATATTGTAAACAAGACTTGTATTTTTAGCTCGACTGATCAGCCTTATGCCGTTGTGCGGCGTCCGTCTGTCTGTCCGTCTGTAAACTTTTATTTGTAGCGACTACTCCTCTGAAACTACTGAATGGATTTTCATGAAACTTTACAGAAATGTTGCCCATGAAGTCTAGTTGATCCTAGCAAAAATTCATGTTGATGTGAAATCCAAGATGGCCGCCAAATCTAAAAATAGGTTTTTAAAAAACAAGTTTGTAGCGACTTCTTCTTGAAAAACTATGAGTGATATTGATATGGGACTTTTTCTAAAATGATCAGCATGACGTGATGTTGGTCCTTGTCAAAAATCGTTTTGATTCGACGTTAAATATGGCTGCCCGGCCATCTTTGTTTACATCGAGTTATATATAGTAAAAACTTGTAGCGACTACTCCTCTGAAACTACTTGACGGATTTTCATGAAACTTTAGAGGAATGTTGCTCTTAATGTCTTATTGATCCTAGCAAAAGTTCAGATCGGCCAGAAATTCAAGATGGCCGCCACAGCTAAAAATAGATTTTTAAAAAATAAGTTTGTAGCGACTACTTCTTGAAAACTATAAGTGATAATCAGGGCTTCTAAAATTGCCGATTTATCAGTTCCCAGACCGAAATCTGTTTCTCCAGACCGTTTTTCTTTTCAAAATCTCTGTTTAAATCGGTCCAGATATTTTATCTATCGGTCGTTAAAAACTCTACAATTGCCCTTTACCCTTAAACTATGCCTTGCGGCAATATTCTTTGATCCATAACTCGATTGTTTGTCGCTCGCTGTGCGCAAGTAGGTCAATTTGGACTAAACCATTACCGATAGTAGGGAGTTTTCCGGAAGAGTCTATAGCTAGGTAGCATGAGAAAGTATATCAAGAGTTCTGGCGGTTCACTAAAGCAAGTGTTACCGTCTGTAATTTCTTTGATATACCGTTAGTCGTAAAGTGTTAGCCTGTTTGCTTGTGTCGGTTTGTTTTTTAAGTGGCCAAAGCTGGGACTGAAATTTGTTTGCGTCATTAAAAAAAAATAAAATACCGAGCGGTGTTACTTGTTTGTTTGATATTTTTTTTTGTAATAACTTTAAGTATAATATTTATGACATTAATAATATTAATGACATTAATTAAGGAAAGTGATAAAACAAAATGTTAGAACCGACAAATGAACTCGACTGCCTCTAAATTACATTGGTTACCACGGTGATTCTTCACGCGACTTCCGGTTTATTAGACACTTCCGGTTCAGTTCCTCAAATGGTCAACAATTTTAATATTGAGTGAAAGTTATTCATTCAGTAAAGCGAAGACATGATGTCAGTCATTAAAATGTACAAATTGTGATAAAGTAAGTTATAAATAATACAAATATAATACAAACATAAATTTTAAATAGTTCTCTATATAAATGACTAAACGGAAAAAATGCATGGTGCAGCTGACATGGTGGGTGGGGTACGGCGATTTCAAAATAAGTGCGATTCTTGCGGCATTAAAAAACTGGACCGATTTGCATTTTAAAATTTTAGAAGCCCTGGTGATAATGATATGGGACTTTTTCTAAAATGATCAGCATGACATGATGGTTATCCGAGTCTAACATTATTTTGATTCGACGTTAAACATGGCTGCCAGTGGCCATCTTTGTTTACATAGAGTTATATAATGAAAACTTGTAGCGATTACTCCTCTGAAACTACTTGACGGATTTTCATGAAGCTTCACACGAATGTTGCTCTTGATGTCTTATTGATCCTAGCAAATCTCAGGTCGGCCGGAAATTCAAGATGGCCACCATGCCTAAAAATAGATGTTCAAAATACAAGTTTGTAGCGACTTCTTCTTGAAAACTATAAGTGATATTTATATGGGACTTTTTCTAAAATGATCAGCATGACATGATGTTGGTCCTTGTCAAAAATTGTTTTGATTTGATGTTAAACATGGCTGTCAGCGGCCATCTATGTTTACATAGAGTTATATAATGAAAACTTGTAGCAACTACTCCTCTGAAACTACTTGACGGATTTTCATGAAACTTCACAGGAATGTTGCTCTTGATGTCAAATTGTTCCTAGCAAAATTTCAGGTCGGCCGAAAATTTAAGATGGCCGCCACGGCTAAAAATAATTTTTCAAGAAATAAGTTCGTAGTGACTACTTCCTGAAATCAAAATCAATCAGTAGAGCTTCAAGGTCATTGACCTCTTGTTTGTAAATGTAATGTCTTAATATGTTACATTCTTGAAATAAATTTTTTATTATTATTATTATTATATTTTGCATGTAGCATTATCCCATGGTACCTCATCAAAAATTGACCGGAGTCATAGGGTCACATTTTTACATAGGAAACACTTTAAAAAAATAGTCTTCTCTGAAAGAACAATGCATAGGGTTCTGATTGATTCAGCGCATGATACTTCACCAAAGTTGTATCAACATTTTTACTTTTAAAAGAGTTAATTGGGAAAATCTTTAAAAATCTTCTCTTTGAGAAGAAGACCTTAAAGTGTTGCATTATTAATTCAACAATAATGTACACCTTTGTGTACGTAACACAACACATATTGAAACTAATATTTACGCTTCGAGAAATTTTGCACCAGAATAGTCTTGCACCAAGCACTCCATAAAACTAGACTTCATCTCCATACTCATGTAAGGTGAGCACTTCGAGGCCCCTGGGCCTCTTGTTTATTATTTTGGTCATTCATGCTTTATTTAGTCTTAAGACACGCACATGCACACACACACATACACACACACACATACATATACATCGACAGGCATATAGGCACAATGTAGTCTGGACTTTTATCTGTGTTTTTGTGTGTGATGTGATGATATGTCTACTTGAAGCAGCGAACTCAATGGTTTCTTTATAGTGCTGCCACACTGGAATACCATGCCGTAGTAGACATGATACCCCTCAGTCACATTATTCTGACACTGGTCAATCAGTCGTAGCACTACCCATTATTTGCTCGTCAGGCAAGGATTACAAGTGACCTCATTTTTTAAAGTCTTTGGTATGACGCGGTCAGGTGACTCGAACCCACGACCTCCCGAATGCAAGGCAGACACTCTTACCACTACACCACAATGCTTCGGTTAATGACAGTTTAGGTTTAAGCATAGATTTTTGTCTCGCCCTTTGAAAAAATGCGAGACATTTTCGCCGCTAATGTTGGTGGGCTCGACGGCATCAACATTGTTTATAACTTTTTTGTCCTTGGGAGTAGAATGTTCAAATTTCATATATAACCTCCTGGTCATTGTTCGATTTAATGCCAATAATTTCCAGCTCTCCTGGATCTTGAGTCAACGTCACTTAAATACATGTACCATCACCAAATTTTAACGCAAATATTGATGGTACATGTATTTAAGTGACCTTTACTCCGACCAGGGTCAGTTGGAGGGCTGGAAGTTATTGGCATAAAGAAGGACAATGACCAGGAGATTCTATATGAAATTTGAACATTCTACTCCCAAGGACAAGAAAGTTGCAATGCAATATGTTAGCGTTAAGATTTTGGTTAAGGTTTCGGTTAAGGTTTTGGTTAAAGTTTCGGTTAAGGTTTTGGTTAAAGTTTCGGTTAAGGTTTACGTTAAAGTTCTTATAACTTTGTAGTCCTTTGGAGTAGAGTGTTCAAAGTTCATATATAACATCACAGGTTATTGGTCTTCTTATTACAGTAACTATCAGCCTCCAACTGACCCTGTGTCAAGGTCAGTTGCCTCTTAATTACATGTACCGTCTCCAAAAAAAATGTGTTAAAGTGCGTTAAATTCTTATAACTTTTTTGTTCTTTGGAGCAGAGTGTTCAAATTTCATATATAATCTCCTTGTCATTGTCCTTCTTATTACCAGTAACTTTCCAGCTCTCCAACTGACCATAGGTCGGAGTCAAGGTCACTTAAATGCATGTACCGTCATCAAAAAAAATGTGTTAAAGCATGTTAAATTATTATAACTTTTTTGTTCTTTGGAGCAGATTGTTCAAATCTCATATATAGCCACCTTGTTTTGTCCTTCTTAATGCCAATCACTTCCAGCTCTCCAACTTAACATGGGTTGGTGTCCATGGGTTCAGCCTCAAACTGACCCAGTGTCAAGGTCAGTGGTCTTAAATATATGTACTGTCTCCAAATTTCACAAAACGTGTACCATCTCCAAATTTTATTACATTGAACTATGAAGTACAGTGTTACAGATTTCATATCTAAACTCACTGGACATAATTCTTGTTATTTTAATAACTTCCAGCCACTGAACCCATAGTACGATGGGTATTCAATATATTCTGTCACAAATGCGCTTCCGTAGAAACCGCCTTACATTACCGCACTGAAAACTCACGCATTTGAAGGCGATTTCACTAACTACGTACATGCAAAATAGCGATTTAATCCGAAAACAATTGACGGATATATCCATTGTTAAATTATGCGCACTCATGTATAGTGGCTATATTTCAATGCTATCATGAAAAGTGAAGAGAAAATTGAAATTAGGGCTTACATGAAAGCCAGGGTTGCTTTAAAAGTACCTGCAAAAGAGATTTATGCTGAACTGTGCCGTGTACATGGCAGTTCTGCCGTGACATTGAGAACGGTTTTTCGTTGGGCTAAGATATTTAAAGGGGGTAAACTTAGCATTAAATACCATAACCGTCCTGGCAGGCCTGTTGTTGCAGCAACAATGGAGAAAATTGATGCTGTGAAGGCCATGGTAGACAAAGATGGGCGGTATACAGTTTCTGAGATAGCTTATAGTCTTGGCATCTCAGAAGGCACAACTCATCACATTTTGACCAACTGTTTGAAATTAAAGAAGCTTTGTGCTAGATGGGTCCCTCATTTGCTGTCAACTGAACAAAAGGCCAAACGCTTAAAATGTGCTAAAATTCTTTTTAAAAAATATGAAAATTGTCATCCTAGAAAAATTTCTGAGTTGCTCACTGTAGATGAAACGTGGGTGTCCTATTTTGAACCCCAGCGGCGGATAAACAATAAACAATGGTTGGGTAAAAATCAGGCAAGACCGGTTATTGCAAAATGAACAAAAAGCGTTAAAAGGTTTTGTATGCAATTTTCTTTAATTCCAGTGGCCCTGTGGTACAAATTCCATGCAAACAGGGAAAAACCATTACGGCCAAATTTTACAAGGACAAAGTTCTCAAAGCAGTCAAAAATAATTACAAGAAAAAACGCCCAAGTAAAGTTTTGAATGGTATCCAGCTGATTCATGACAATGCCTCAGCTCACAAAGCTAAAATTGTGCAGTCTTTCTTGAGCAAGAAAAAGTGGTACAGCTTGAACACCCACCTTTCTCCCGACCTTAGCCCCTGTGACATTTCCTATTCCCTTTGCTGAAGAAAAACCTCTCTGAAAGACGCTATGCTTTCAGAAGTGCCCTTGGTGCCGGAATATTTCAGTGTCTCAACAGTATACCAAGGGGAGACTACTTTGCTGCATTTACGTCATGGATAGCGCGACTCCGAAAGTGTGTATCTGTTCAGGGGGAATACTTTGAAGGATTGTAATAAGATTTTTTTTTAATATTTACAGTATCTGTTAGTTCCGAATACCAGTGACATAATATATTGAACTCCCCTCGTATCATAGAACATTACATTAATTATAATATGCACTGACATGTTCCGATATGCTTAGATTAAAAAACAATGAAAGCTGACAAGCTGGTAATTGAAGCAATTATACAGAACCATATACACTTTTCACTTGACAGCCACTGATAAGCTGTGCAGATTAAAATGTAAACACCTGGACTTTTTTATTGCTATATATCGAGGCTTCAGTGCAGATCTATTGTATCTCCTTCTTTATTCATATGTAGTTACAATAGTTTTGCACTGACCCCTCGATATCCAAAATGTGTAAAGATTCTGGAAATAAATATGTTTAAACCAAACAGTTAATTGCAGTATTTTTTGTTTGTTTGTATTGTGTTTGTACGTCATTTTCAACACATTTAATGTTATATATGACGTTCGCTTTTTTGTGATGGAGACAGACCACCCACTTTTCCTGGGTCGAACCAGTACACCTCCCGCCATCCGTAAGAATCGACACTTCCTCACTTAATTGCAGAAAAAAATGAATTAAAAATGAATTAAAAAAAAAGAATGATTTTAATGACAATAAAGACAATTTTATATGTAAAGGTTTAGCACTTAAAATGTTTAATGTTGACAAACATTACACAACAACCAAGTTTGCTAAAAGAATTCTTCTATTTAAAGGGGCACTGTTACTTTGAGCTTATAAAACAAACACAAAATAATTATGTTCTTATACATGTGGTCCCATGTATTACCATAATTGGAGTCTATCCTCCAAGAACATTAAAGAACCTTAGGAATCTATTTGATAGTAAGAATAGGGCAGGTTCCTGGATTCCTATGTGTCCTTCCCCTTTCTCTGGGGTGGCTGTAAATAACCTATAATGTGTTTGATGAGTCATTAAAAAATATCTAATTTGATTCAGTTCAAAAATGTTTTGTATAGAAAATAAATACACGATACAATTGTAATGTTTAATGTATTGACATGCCAAATTAATGCTTTAAAAATGCTAAATATGATTTAGAAATTTGTGATTAAACCTCTTTAATAGAATAATGATTTGAAAAAAAGGCCATGTTGGAGTTTTTATACTCAAACTATTTAAAACTATTTTATTGCATCACAATCACAAGCAGATACCAGCATTAATTTGTGATGACAAGTTCATGATAAAATAGGACATAATTTTATGCTTAGATTAAAATGTCAACTTGTGAGAGCAAAAAACAACAGCCTCTGTGTAACATGATACTTCCCAATTATAATAGTGGATATTTTTGCAGACTAAACATGTTCAATATGAAATTAACTATTTAAAGGGACAATGTCTATAAGTAAAGCCTATATTTAGCATAATGAAGTAACAAGCTGATATAGACACGCGTCTATTTTTTGGACCGAATCTGATCTATGGAATGGTAATGTCTGCCCATTCATCAATATTTGCATTTTGCTCCTTTTATGGAAAACTATGAACGCTACCCTTTTGAATTCAGACAAAGGTATTTGATGTTGCATAAACCCTCGATTTTATCAAGATGATGGTCATTTGAAACAAGTTTGGTGGACACGTCACTTTAGGCGCGACACCATGTTGCGCGCAACTCTTGTTAAGATAATATCTCGTATGTCACACTGTTTCATATATTAGTTTTGAAAATCATCAAGTATTTGGATTTCAGAGTCATAAATTATAAATAAAGAATATATCATAGAAAGATTTGAACTACACCACAAATAGAAAAACGTGATTTATAATGTTTTAAATGTTTTAGCTTGTTTAAGATTTATTCCAGATATCAATTGAAATATTTATGTATTAATGCAATTATAAGATGGGGGAGATTTCTCCTCATAGCCTCTACCCTTTATCTACCCATATCTCAATGGGCTTTATAGTCGAATGCACTTCTAAATGAATAGAATTTAATAATATTTTACACTGACCAAACCAGAATCTCTCTTTTGAAGTATTTTAATTTCCCCCCATTCAAGTTAATATTTCATATTTCATGTTGTAATAGAATAATAAATAAAAAACAGGTAATGCTGGTTTTACATAATATAATACTTATAAATTCATAAAAACCCAATGTTGCTTCATGGTTTCGTAGGGCTTGTATGCCCATTTCACTGTGAAATCATGTTATTATTTCACATAATCTTTCAAGCACCTGAGTTCACGCCTTGTTCTTGTTGCTCGTTTTGGTGTCTCTGCTTTCTCGCTTTCAACAATATCATCATTCAATGTTCTGCCTAGCGTCGGTATGTCAGATAGTGACTGATATATCTGGTTCGCTGAGCGTTCTTCTCCTTAATCTATTTGATTTGCATTTTTTCATGACCTGCTGTAATAAATATAAAGTAGGTATCATGGTTAGACGTCTGGTTGCTGGCATCATCATGTTGGTAATCATTGGCTATGGTGTAGTACTTTAACATGTCTTTTAAAGCAAAGAAAACCACTGCAAATGAAAAATAAGCATACAATTTATACATTTTACATCGGTGTATTTATTTTAATCAATTTGCAGTGATTTTCTTTACTTTAACAAGCTTGCAGTTTAACACTAGCATGGAAACTTCCTAACATAAATTCTTATATGTCGCTCATTTAAATGGAGAAAAAATGTATTTTCCTTAATTCTTAATAATGTAACATGGTAATAAATAAAAGTAATGCTGCGACATGAATTTCACTAAAATCTGAAGCAGACATCACTTAAAGTCTTAAGGACAAGGTGTGGTAAGGGGGTATTTTGGCCACCAATATTTTCAAAATGCAAAAAATAATATTTACATATAATCTGTTGTGCATGTTGAAGTAAATTGATCATATTTTATCCTTCAAAATATATTTTATTTATCTAGAGGAATAAACAGGGTCTCAAAAAATGGCATTTTTGATAATTTTGTAGATTTTGGACCTTTCTCAAGGTTTTGATCCAACAAATATAGAGCGCACCTCCGAGCACACCCAGATTTTTGGCTGATGATGCATCGCTATCAAGTACCTGTTTCAACGAAAAATCAGCTGTGCTCGAGGGTGCGCTCTGTATTTCCAAGACCAAGAACTGATTAAAACTGCTGAAAATGAACAAAACTGTCAAATTTTGAAAGAAATTGGCTTGTTTGTGAGGCCCTTAAACTCATTTAGAGCCTTCAAACGTACTTGTAATGAGTTTTAATAATGATTCAGTTCATTTGTATTTAAACTAGGTATTGAAGTCTTGTGCATTAAAACGTTCAATATTGGGGGCCAATTTTAACCGTTATCATACCTAGTCCTTTCACACTTTTCATATAATTTATGTAGCAACCTAATTAATCAGTTAAATGTGTGTTGTCCAGTTATTCCTATTTAATATCTAGAATTAACACTTAAAGTCATTAATTTCTTGTATACGGTTTTCTGTTTTCATCTTTCTGCCTGAACACGGCCCTAACTCTTCTCTCGTCCTCCCTAGACTGGTCAGCGATGTTTCCTCTATGTAGGTCATCTTGCTTTTTGTCTGTTTCATTTCTTTCATCTTTCCGATTTTCTTTTGATTCACTCTTCTTCTCTGTGTCTTTCCATTCCTCTCTTTTACTTTCTTTCAATTCGCTCTTCATCTCTTTTCTTTCCTCACTTCACTTCGCTTTTCTTTCAGTTTCTCTACTTCGCGATCTCTTCTTTTTCTTTCAGTTCATTCTTCTCTGTCTTTCTTTTCCTTTTTGTCAGCTACCAGTTCCGCCATTGTATTTTCAAGTTCTACCACTGTCTTTTCTGAACAACGAATGGCTCGCGTCGTGTTTTCCAAATAACGGATGACTTGTTTTGTCTCTGACTCCATCCCCCCTTTAATATCCAGTAGAAGCTGATGTTTTTGTGCAGATGATGTCGACGATGATGGTGATGGTGCTCGAGATGGGGACCAGATGCGCTGGCGTTTGTTTGGTATTGATGCTGGTCGCGACTGTGGCGTCAGTATCATTTTCTCTAATTGCCCGCTCGATTTGGAAAAAATGAAATTGGAATTTTATATTTCAATAAATTTTGTTGAAATTACAGGAGCGTTGGACGGATGTCCTCAATAGTGACATCGGGTGCTGAGACCACGACCTCTTCCGTCAGGAAATCGTCGACAAAAACAACTCTAGAAGATAAGGCTTTTGTCCTAAGGAGCTTGAGTGGTTACCTTTGGTTTGTTGGAAATACCCCCCCCCCCCCCCCCCCACCCAAGCCATCGGGGGAATGCCTCAGCATGGCCTGTGCTAAGCTTTCTGGTTCCTCATCATGCACACACTGCGTGCGGAGGTAGCAACTCCAATGTATACTAGGTAGTCTCTCATGCCTAAGTCGGGTACGCCTTTATTCTCCTTCAGACAGGTTGTGTCATCTGGCCGAATACCTTCCATGTTAGCTGCCATCGCGTGTTTGTATCGCCGTATATGCTCATCCAAATCCTGATGCCTGGTGCAGCAGAAATGGCAGAGGGAACAGAAGAATAGCACCTCTTCTCTTCGTAAAGATATTTTTTCTTCTTTTTGTTTCAGTCACCAGCGCGGTGACCCATTTATTCTCCGTAATGTGGCATGCTTTTTGGGTCGGGGAGCACCATGCCAACGCACGCCTTACCGTTTCCAAAGTTCCATTATCATACTTTTTTTTTACAAGCAAACATATTTATAACTGATTATTTACATATAATATTGGACTTTACCTTTTATAAAAACTTGAATTGTATGTGTTATTATATTCCATTATAGCAATGTGTATAAAAACATTATTGTACTTATTTCTTACGGGGAAAGATAAAAAACAAAGAAAGAAGTATTAGTTCTTGACGTTCTCTCTTCATAGTATATGCATCTGCTATGCCCAGTTCACTACTATTTAGGTAAAGTGACAGCTTTACCAGTAAAGTGACAGCTTTACCAGAACACCAATCATTCTCTGAAAAACACGGATATTTCAGCTCAGTTAAATAGTTGAATAATTGTAATTTGTTCAATTTATTAAATGCACACGATATGTATCTTAAACTGTTTCATACAAAAATCCATAACAAAAGTTTTGTAATAATATTAGGATAAAATTTTTTTATTTGATCTTCTATAAAGGGAAAATATTTGTACATAACTACATACATAGATTTTATAAAATATGTTATCACAAATACAAAATAATATTCCTTCGAGGCTAGAATATAGACAATAACGTGACCATCACTGATAATCCTCGCTAGTCCTTCTGCTTGGAATTTTCATGTGATAAATTCTCCACTGGTATCTATCTTAGCACCCTGTTTCCTTTGATGAAGGCGTCAATGACCTTAACATAATGAGGTAACCATACGGTACCTCCGATACGAGTTGGGAGAACTTGCTTCATGTCAATTGCCTCAAATGCTCGCTGCAACCCTGTTGAATAAATAAATGTTGAACAACTGAAATGAAATGTTTTCTGGCTTTTCATCGAATATTAATAGAATATTTAACAAAACCATGCAAACTTTACACTACATCTGAATGTTGCCAAGGAGCAGAGTTGTTGCTCTTTCGTACAGCTTGAGGGACTGTGTTCTTGACATAATCGCTATTTAGGAATCACGTTGTCCCCATGTCCCGTCGCGTAACACAATTTTGTCCCGTCTCATCGCGTCGCGTACATAATTGTATCCCGTCGCGTAACACATTTTTAAATCCTTACATATCTCAAACACGTATGAATGGATTGTTCCCAAACTTCATATATTCATAACAACTGGTGACCATATGTCCCTATACATCACCCATCATTGATTGCCTAATTTATTACGGAATTATGGCCCTTTGACTTAGCATTTTCCACTCTAATATTGTAACATGTTTTCACATTTTTCCTCAAACATTTTTGAATTGATTGTTCCCAAACGTAATATACACGTAACAATTGATGACCTTATGTCCCTCTACATTGATTGCATAATTTATTACAGAATTATGACCCTTTGTTTCACTTAGAATTTCAACTCTGATGTATATAATTACCTGTAAACACATTTTTTCTCAAACATTTTCGAATTGATTGTTCACAAACTTCATGTACACATAACAACTGTTTACCTTATGTCCTTCTACATCACACATTGTTGATGCCGAATTTATTACAGAATTATCGCCCTTTATTTGACTTAGAATTTTTCACTCTATAATGAACTTGATGTGGCTTTCACTTTAACATTTTTCGTGGATTGTTATTACACTTGACATACAGTTCAAATTTGCTGATACGATGTGTCCCTGCATTAATGGTTTTTCGATTCTGCAAAAATATTTTACAGCAAAAAAAGCGGGGGTATTCATCACCTTCAGTGATAGTTCTAGTTATTTCTGTTTTCATGAATATAATTTGTAAATACTGGCTCGTATACGTTATTGTGTACATGTCATAATGATATTTTAATTTGAAGAACATTTTAAATTTGAATGTGTATTTTGATATATCGTATAAGGTATACTATATCAGTAAGTTATCTGTTTGCTTTAATATGTCTTATGGATTACATTATGTTACATATTTAGTAATTATAAGTTGCATTTGTGTTTGTCTTCACACCTTGCATATTTGATGCACCGTTCATCACAGAACCCTATCAGCTTTGATTTCAACTCCTCTTATCTTGCCTTTTATTCATCTCCTCTTATCTTGCCTTTCATGTTTTTTCTTGCCTTTTATTCATCTGTATATATATATACTGAGCAACACTTCTAACTAGACTACGTATATAATCGGCTCTATAATCTTTATTAGTGAGTGAAATTATCTGAAATTGTACAGACAAGAACATTAACATTTTTGACGTTTTATTTCGTAATTTCAACACAATTTATTGAAATATAAAATTCCAATTTCATTTTTTCCAAATCGAGCGGGCAATTCGAAAGACACAAACTGTACGTTAAAGTAAGTCAAATAATTACAATACCTGATAGTGAGGCATCCCAGCCTGGACCATGTCTATTGCTCGCGCTCGTTCTTCCATATTTAGTCTTCGCATTTTTAAAATATTGTTTTTATTGTGTGGATATCGTTTGGCTATAACAATCCGATTATAAAAATAAAAAATTAGCACGAGACAATTCAAAAAAGCACATTTTCACAAAACACACGTGCATTTCGTGAGACGGTAATGTGACAGTTATCGACCCGGTATTTCTTTAAACATATACAGAGTGAATGGTGAAATGTATGAGTAATACATTTTAACTGTGTACGACTTAAAATAAAAAAAATATTGCAAAATAAAAATAGTCTAGTTAGAAGAGTTGCTCAGTATAGTTGTTCTGTGTTTCTTTGTGTGTTTGTGGTTGACTGTCGTCTACTTTTCCTGTTCGATATTTATATCTACCCCACTTCTATCTGGATAGTCTTAAAGGGACACATGGCAATCTTGAGTTTTATTTAAACATTACAATTTGCTCCTCGGTTTACTTATCTTGCGTCATTTTTACTTTAAAACTGTTTGCATATAATTAAATAAAAATTTCAGATTTCAATTTTCTTCATTATTTTACCCTTTTTTTTTTTTAATATATTATTGGTGCAGTATTATCAAAAGTCAATAATATGTAAAAACAATTTGCTTTGAACTATTCTATCAATTAATATTGATGATTGAACAAATGCAAGTTAAGAGAAAAACTAAAGGGACGCCGCGAGTTTTTAAAATATCAAGATTGCCGTGTGTCCCTTTAAACACATCCATGATAACGTTAAAAATAGCTTCACTAGATACTGAATCTGGAGAACCAATGCACATAAACGTACCTTTAATCTTTCGGTGTGAAACGGTTCATAAGTAAACATTTTCAAGATCCTCCGCTGTGAAATCAATGGAACCATCTGCGGGGGGTACTGCAAGCATTAGAGCTTTCAAATTTCTAGTTGTACCCGTGTAGTTTTGGCTATGGAATGAATGAAGATTGCCGCTGTTTTGTCATTACAGTAATTGGTACCTATGTCAGTGCCACTTTATTTATCTAGCCTGTACAAAATAGAGTATGTCCGAAAACTTAAATTGTGTTTTGCTGCAGCATGGGCATTATTCATTTTAATCACAAGTTTGTCATGTTCAGCTTTTTTGAGATTAAGAAGTTATTTGCACTTTGCTGGACTAGGGTACTTTTACCTTTTTTCCGACTCTGTGCAATTCGGTCATACACACTGGCTTCGTCTGTCTTTATGCCATCTGGCCGTACTGTAGACGTACCTTTTACAAAAACAGTCTCACACTCTGAAACATTCATTTCTCTTCATAACACACAATACGTTTTCTTGCTCAGCGTTGTACTGTAGCCAAGGTTTCCCATGTTTCCATTGATCAAGAAATAATCTTCACGTTTTGATTCATACGATTTTTGGATACATACTGAAAGGAAGAATTGGATTTGGTATTTTGTTCATCGATTTGTTCGAAAATATTTTTCCTGATATAAGGTTTTATTGCTGCAATGATTCCGTTATATGCTAGAACACATGCATTTAAATAATATACGTTATTACATTTCTCAACAGAATAAAAGTTTCCATTTTCATCAAATCTTTTAAGGCGATAAATACCCTTTTCATACCAAGATTTGTAAAATACTACTTTACCTCCAACTGAGGTATTAGGGTTATAAAATAGTGAAGTTGTTAAACAATTTTTAGCGCATAAAATGCTCCGATTACTTTAGGTCTAAAATATCAATGTATGTTTTCAATACATCCTTCCAATCCTTCAGCCCAACAGAGCCGAAGGCTCGAGTGAGCTATTATGTTCGATTTTTGTCCGTCTTCCGTCCGTCCGTCCGCCCGCTCGCTGTGTCCGCTGAGCAAGCGGTAAGCCAAAATTGCCGATGCAAGTCAAACTCCACCGCTGTATCCGCTGCGCAAGCTGTGAGTCAAACTTCCCGCTGTAATTCAAACTGCTTACTGTAAAAAGAAATATAAAAAGATCGGACAGGGAAAGTAGCATTCAAGGACGACAGTCAACCACAAAACACAGAAACAAACATGCAAACAGACAAACAAGAAGGCGTAAGTTATACTGTCCGTTGTGCAAGCTGTGAGTCAAACTTCCTGCTGTAAAAGTAGATATAAAAATCGAACAGGAAAATTAGCATTCGAGGACGACAGTCAACCACAAACACACAAAGAAACAAAGAACAACTACATATAAAGACGAATAAAAGGCAAGGTAAGACATCACAAACACACAAGGGTTGGCAATAGCGCTACCGCCTTGGAACGGTCAGTGGCAAAACAGGCTGTCGGGGGTTTAAACTAGGTTCTAGGGTGCATCGAACCTAACTGTTACCCTATGGTCATCCCAATAAACGGGACATTGTAAATAAAGACGGCAGCGTTAATAGGCAATATAATTAAGACTCATAAATGATCGTGTATATATAATATATAAAAAGAAAGCCTAGAAAGCCACAAAGTAAGTACTCAGTGACTTGGCAGAAGCCAGAGCAACAATAGAAAAAACCATTAAGGGTACGACAAGACAAGATTAAAGACAAACATCAAACGCTACCGTCCTATAAGGATTTAGGTAGACGTCATCATAGAGTTCACAATCTGTCCGGTCATCGCACAATCAAAGGGGAAAGTATAGTAGCGAACTGTAAATGGGTCAGCCACTAAACATACAGTACGTTGCAAAATGATAAGGTCATAACCTCTTTTGATAAACTTTTTAACAAGTTTAATAAATATTGTATGAAAGTGATTATCACTAAGGATCTTACGAAGTTTGTAAATCACTTCAACATAGAAGTCGGGTTGTGATAGTCCTTGTCGCAGAAGAGTTCTTAAATTACTGAATTCAAACTGCTCACTGTAAGTTATACTGTCCGCTGTGCAAGCTGTGAGTCAAATTTCCTGCTGTAAGTCAAACTTCCCGCTAAAATTCAAACTGCTCACTGTAAATTATACTGCCCGATGTGCCCCGCAGCAAAAGCTGTCCAACTGCCCGCTGTAAGTCAAACTGCTCACTATAAGTTATATTGTACTCTGTACCCACCTTAATTCAACTGCTCTCTGTTACTAGCCATATATATATAAGTCATGATTAATTGATGATTACGTACTTTTTTCACATGTGAACAGCTTGGGAAAAGGGGAATCCATACATATATATATATATATATACACACACTTACAAAGTTTGATGTTTCGCAACAGGAAATGACACAGTTTATTGCTTCCGACTAGTAAATGACCTGTTTATCTAAATGTGTTTTACTTCCTTGTTTTTTCTCGCGATTTTTCATCATATTGGGAAAAATAAAGTAAAACATTCATTTAAAAAACGTATCGTTAATACTGTTTTCAGTACAGTAAATATATATATATATATTTTTTCTTTCAGCTGGACAATTTTGTCTCAAAAGCTGGGAAAAAAATAGATAAGTTTTGGCACTGGAAATATGACCCAATAATGGCAGTAAAATCAGCCAAAAAAACCCAACACTTTACTATCTTCAGAGACTAACTTCAGAGAATCATTGGTCGAGGGGTTAACGACGATGTGTTAACTTCTCGTCTCTCACCACTGCGGGTTCGAATCCCACTGGGAGCTCAACTTGTAAGTGAGAAAGTCTTACGGATGGCAGGAGATATACAATGCTGGTTCTACCCAGGAATAAGTTGGTGGCCTGCCGCCACCACAAAGAAATCAACCACCATGCATAGCCTAAAATTTGCTGGAAGATGATGTGAATCACCATTCAAACAAACTGTTATTTCTATAGCCCAGTGATAGCCCTTTAGCACAGTAGGTCCGAGATTGTGGAATAAACTTCACATTGAAATCAGACAGAGTGAAACTGTGGACATTTTTAAGAAGCAGTTAAAGACTCATTTTTTCAGAGACTATTATTCTCTTTTCTAAGAGCAGTGTGCTTCATGGGATATGACTGTTGTGTGTAATAAAGCGATTATTGATTTCTATATTATGATATTCCTATCGCAACTCTTTTAAAAATTATTTGAGTTAGAAACAGTATATTTTTGTATAGTATTTGCGTACTTTGGATTTTCATTCTGTGCAGTATAATATTTTTCTTCCATGTATATATAAGTTTCTATTTCCATGAATTTCTTTGATATAATGCTTAAAATTGTTGTTTCTGAGTAATAATTTGTTTTATATGACATGCATTTTATTTACTAATTTTCATGTATTTTAATCATTGTACAACGCCATTGAATGTATACTTTGTATGTAGAAATAGGCGTTTAATCAAATAATAAAGTTTAAAGTTTAAAGACTGAGACCTGTTACTATATTTTTCCTAATACTTTCCGTAAGAGAACAGTTTTTGCATCATGTATTAAATTAGTTTTCTATCAAGTCCAGGAATTAACAGTAAATATCTCCATTGTTCCAGAATGCGTGGTCTATTATTCAATATGAATATGTAATTCCGTTATACAACAAAATATCACTATATGCGAATCATTTAATGTTTCTGCTCAATATGGGCATAACTCAAACGCTATACTAATCGACCTTCAAAAGTGTTATATTACGTTTCAAAGTACTAAGAATACTTAAAATAGGGTTTTCCCACCACAAATTATTTTATGGTAAAATCCGTATTCTTTCGAATAATCTTCACTATTCAAGGCAGGCGGCGAACACTTACATCGAAATATGTACATTCCCTTGATACTTTCTGTTGAAAAATAGCGTATAATCTTGAATAAACATCACTTTCCAAGGAGGTGGAACTACTACGCAAGCGTCAAATTTGTCTCAATATAAAACGGCTATTCAACAGTGACTGTAGTTGTCTCTCTTGCGCTTATTTTATCTTTATCGTCTCCAAAGGCACGTTATTGTGGGTAATATAGCGACGGGAAAATAACGTAAATATAAGATCCCCTTGTTGTTGCCGGGGTAGAATACAACCACTGCAAATCCCGCTAGAGGCAGAGGGGTAGGATCCCCCGCCCCCCTCCCGCCCCCTCCCGCCCCCTCCCCCACTTCATGTTCATTTTGTCATTTGTTTATCATGCTCATTCAAGGTCTTCTTCATATGCCAATGTGGAAACATGGCTCCAACGCAAATGGAGTGTTTACAATATAATTTGCAGGTTAAAAGGTACTTGGCCCATTCTCCATATTTTATCTAGATGTAAATGGAGAATGAGCCTGATAACCTTTATTGTATTGGTGCGCCGTAAAACCCCAGTTCAAGTCAATTCACTCCCAAGGCACGTTATTGTTGATACCGTAGGGACGGGAATATGATGTTAATATAAGCATTTATTTGATTGTTTTCGGAATTAATGCGTCTTAAACTCCGGTAAGCTGCGGTAGAGAATGGAAAGTTTAATGTAAAGCGCATTTACGCGAATCAAGTCTTCAAAACAAATATGACGAATGTGCCTAGACCCTTCTCATTTAATACTGCAGAGTTACCGCAATGTTGGTACAGACTGTTGTTATAGTTATATTACTGCAGAGTTACCGCGATGTTGGTACAGACTGTTGTTATAGTAATATTACTGCAGAGTTACCGCAATGTTGGTACAGACTGTTGTTATAGTTATATTACTGCAGAGTTACCGCAATGTTGGTACAGACTGTTGTTATAGTTATATTACTGCAGAGTTACCGCGATGTTGGTACAGACTGTTGTTATAGTAACATTACTGCAGAGTTACCGCGATGTTGGTACAGCCTGTTGTTATAGTTACATTACTGCAGAGTTACCGCAATGTTGGTAAAGACTGTTGTTATAGTTATATTACTGCAGAGTTACCGCAAAGTTGGTACAGACTGTTGTTATAGTTATATTACTGCAGAGTTACCGCAATGTTGGTACAGACTGTTGTTATAGTTATATTACTGCAGAGTTACCGCAATGTTGGTACAGACTGTTGTTATAGTTATATTACTGCAGAGTTACCGCAGAGTTACCGCGATGTTGGTACAGACTGTTGTTATAGTTATATTACTGCAGAGTTACCGCAGAGTTACCGTGATGTTGGTACAGACTGTTGTTATAGTTATATTACTGCAGAGTTACCGCAGTGTTGGAACAGACTGTTGTTATAGTTACATTACTGCAGAGTTACCGCAATGTTGATACATACTGTTGTTATAGTTATATTACTGCAGAGTTACCGCGATGTTGGTACAGACTGTTGTTACAGTTATATTACTGCAGAGTTACCGCGATGTTGGTACAGACTGTTGTTATAGTTATATTACTGCAGAGTTACCGCAATGTTGGTACAGACTGTTGTTATAGTTATATTACTGCAGAGTTACCGCGATGTTGGTACAGACTGTTGTTATAGTTATATTACTGCAGAGTTACCGCGATGTTGGTACAGACTGTTGTTATAGTAATATTACTGCAGAGTTATCGCAATGTTGGTACAGACTGTTGTTATAGTTATATTACTGCAGAGTTACCGCGATGTTGGTACAGACTGTTGTTATAGTTATATTACTGCAGAGTTACCGCGATGTTGGTACAGACTGTTGTTATAGTTACATTACTGCAGAGTTACCGCGATGTTGGTACAGACTGTTGTTATAGTTACATTACTGCATAGTTACCGCAATGTTGGTACAGACTGTTGTTATAGTTATATTACTGCAGAGTTACCGCAATGTTGGTACAGACTGTTGTTATAGTTATATTACTGCAGAGTTACCGCAATGTTGGTACAGACTGTTGTTATAGTTACATTACTGCAGAGTTACCGCGATGTTGGTACAGACTGTTGTCATAGTAACATTACTGCAGAGTTACCGCAATGTTGGTACAGACTGTTGTTATAGTTATATTACTGCAGAGTTACCGCAATGTTGGTACAGACTGTTGTTATAGTTATATTACTGCAGAGTTACCGCAATGTTGGTACAGACTGTTGTTATAGTTATATTACTGCAGAGTTACCGCGATGTTGGTACAGACTGTTGTTATAGTTATATTACTGCAGAGTTACCGCAATGTTGGAACAGACTGTTGTTATAGTTACATTACTGCAGAGTTACCGCAATGTTGATACATACTGATGTTATAGTTATATTACTGCAGAGTTACCGCGATGTTGGTACAGACTGTTGTTACAGTTATATTACTGCAGAGTTACCGCGATGTTGGTACAGACTGTTGTTACAGTTATATTACTGCAGAGTTACCGCAATGTTGGTACAGACTGTTGTTATAGTTATATTACTGCAGAGTTACCGCGATGTTGGTACAGACTGTTGTTACAGTTATATTACTGCAGAGTTACCGCAATGTTGGTACAGACTGTTGTTACAGTTATATTACTGCAGAGTTACCGCAATGTTGGTACAGACTGTTGTTATAGTTATATTACTGCAGAGTTACCGCAGTGTTGGTACAGACTGTTGTTATAGTTATATTACTGCAGAGTTACCGCAGTGTTGGTACAGACTGTTGTTATAGTTATATTACTGCAGAGTTACCGCAATGTTGGTACAGACTGTTGTTATAGTTATATTACTGCAGAGTTACCGCAATGTTGGTTCAGACTGTTGTTATAGTTTTATTACTGCAGAGTTACCGCAATGTTGGTACAGACTGTTGTTATAGATATTAGTGCAGAGTTACCGCAATGTTTGCTACAGACTGTTTTTATAGTTATATTACTGCAGAGTTACCGCAATGTTGGTACATACTGTTGTTATAGTTATATTACTCGATTTGTCGCTGGAGCCATGATCATTGTTTTCTGCCTCTATTCAAGGTGTACCTAAAACAACACAGGGGTGATGATGAAGACCAATGATAAAAATGACAATGATAATATCAACATGAATTCGAGTGGATGATTTACCCCTCTGCCTAGATATGATAGATACTTTCATTGACTTAAACTAGTACAGCTTTTCATCATTACAAATATATGACAATTATAATATACACACACGTGCCAGATTTTAACTTTGCATATACAATACAATAATCATTACGTTTTTCTTTGCTTCATACATATTTAAACAGAAAAATACACATATTATGGTATGTCAATGATAATGAGGATATGCTGAAATAAGCTATCTAGTGATTGTTTAATCTGTTAAATTAGATGTAGATAGCCTTAATACAAGTGCATCGGAAATGAATTTACTTAATCTAAGAATAATCTTTTTGTTTAATGACTGCAACAATTCCACAAGTTTAAACATGCTTGGTCTAGTTGTGTACTATGAGAGGAATGTATTTGTTTCTGATGTTGGATTTGAATTGAATGTTGTTTAACGTCTCATCAACACAGTATAGGTTATTTAGAGCCGCCCCAGAGAGAGGGGAAGGATACATAGAAATCCGGGCCCTACTCTTATTATCGAATAGATTCCTATGCTTCTTTAACGTGCTCGGAGGATAGACCGATACACGGGACCGCCCGTTTTACGTCCCCATTCAACGGACGGGGCTAAGGGAAAGTGATTTCTGACGTTAGAGTAAGTAGTTCAGATCAAAATAAAATGGTACTCGTCTTCAATATCGTCAGTGTTACACATTTTGCACACTCTTTCGTTTCTCTCTGTTCTCCCTTTGAGTATCTCTCTGTTTCTATTCCTAAACAATGAGCGGATAGTCTTACTTTTGTTACACAACTTCTTAATTGTTTGGAGCATAAGCAGAGGTCATACTGAGCATAAGCAGACGTCATACTAGTATTCTTCTCAGGAAACACATGGGGCCAGCAAGCCAAACCAAGGTAAACAAGACACGACTTGGGTTTAAACAATATTTTATTATAAATATAAAAAACCTGAGATCACAATTTTAGAACATATAAGTATATTATAAGTTGTCATTATTTTATACATACATACATACATACATACATACATACATACATACATACACACATACATTAAGTTTGATACCCCTTAAGCAGACGAACTTTTTAATTTGCGTATTATCCGGAATGTGTCTGGTGTATGACATATACAAATGATTTGCTTAACAATTTAACATCTCACGTCTGTATAATGCAGATCACAACAAATGGCAACATATAAACGAAATATGCTCAGCTCGATTAGGTCAATAACAAGTAACACTAACCTTGATGTACAGACAACAATATTGAAATAAATAAATAATGCAATAATTTAAATGTGTGATATGGACCTTGATATTAAAAAGAAAATGTTCATAGTTAATTTTGTCAAAATTACTGTACAAAAAGAGAACAAACATAAACAATAATAATAAATAAACACATGAATAAATAGAAGATAAATAAAAAATAAATAAATGATTAAAATGATCATATTATTTCTGATACAGATACGTTCTTAAACATTTTGTTTTTAAATACTGTAATTATAATTTTGATAAGTTTATAAATGACAAATATCGACAGATTAGAGAAACGAGAGATGCCAACATAATGGTCTCTACATGTTGATACATTTGTCCGGTTCCGGTTCTACCTTTTTAAAAGTGAATATCATTTCCGTTTTAATATCCGACTCGACCATTCACTATTTACTTCATAAATTCTTGTCTAAAAGAGCAACGAGACGCCATCTAGCCCAAACAGCCTTCTGATCAGTCAGATTTTAGCAGAAATCTGCATTTTTAAATTAAAATATTGCCACTTCCATTGTCACTATTCGCGCTCTTAAATTGTTATTTGTTAGAGTATGTCTTTTAGAAATCCACATCAATGTCGCAGAAGCACCGTGTGTTGCCCCTTCTCTGCATCAGAATACATTCACCTCCCTTTGCGACACATCTTCCGACTCTCGTGCGTCTATTTCCCCTACGCGGAACTATGTCATTGCACGTGTTTGACATCCCGTTGTACCTGCATAGTTTTCGCCTCCTTCCAGCACCTTCGGACTCAGCGACAAAAATCGAAACGACGACCACCATTACTGCTACCAGAACAAAAGCTCGTGT
>JAWPHD010012867.1:0-72705 GCA_037043455.1 Cyrtodaria siliqua
TAAGAAGCTATGTAAAAATTGACCAAAACAACTCAGAAATATGGTAAAACAAAATAAAAAAAATAGATTTGGGTGGGTGGGGGGGGGGGGGGGGGGGGGGGGGGGGGGGGGGGGGGGCAGGGGCAAGATAGTTAGGAGTAAGAATTGACAAAAACAACAGACAGAAACATGTAAAAAATAATAAAAAAACGAGTTTAGAGTTTGTGTGTGTGGGGGGTGGGGGGGGGGGATAGTTTGTGGTGTGTGGGAGAGGGGGGGGGGGGGGGGGGGGGGGGGGGGCAGGGGCAAGATAGTTAGGAGTAAGAATTGACAAAAACAACAGACAGAAACATGTAAAAAATAATAAAAAAACGAGTTTAGAGTTTGTGTGTGTGGGGGGTGGGGGGGGATAGTTTGTGGTGTGTGGGAGGGGGTGGAGGTGGCAACATATATGTGTAAGAAATTACATAAAACATACTGATTGATTTTGATTTCAGGAAGTAGTCGCTACAGACTTGTTTTTTGAAAAAAATATTTTAGTCGTGGCGGCCATCTTGAATTTCCAGCCGACCTGAAATTTTGCTAGGATCAATTAGACATCAAGAGCAACATTCCTGTGAAGTTTCATGAAAATCCGTCAAGTAGTTTCAGAGGAATAGTCGCTACAAGTTTTCATTATATAACTCTATGTAAACAAAGATGGCCGCTGACAGCATTGTTTAACATCGAATCAAAACGATTTTTGACAAGGACCAACATCATGCCATGCTGATCATTTTACAAAAAGTCCCATATCAATATCACTTATAGTTTTCAAGAAGTAGTCGCTACAAACTTGTATTTTGAAAATCTATTTTTAGCCATGGCAGCCATCTTGAATTTCCGGCCGACCTGAAATTTTGCTAGGATCAATAAGACGTCAAGAGCAACATTCCTGTGTAAGAATTGACAAAAGCAACACAGAAATATGTAAAAAAAAAAAAAGTTTCAAGTAGGGGTGGGGTGGTGGGGAGCAGGGGTGAGAGGCGGGAGTGGGTTGGGTGGGGGGGGAGGGGGCAACATCTATGTAAGAATTGACTAAAACAACACAGAAATATGTAAAAAAAAAAAAAAAAAAAAAAAAGTGTGGAGGGGAGTGTGGGGGAGTGGAGGGGATGGTGGGGAGGAGGGAGCCCATGCCCCAATATGGGTGAAGTAATAAGATGCATAATGCTATAACAAATCCCAAACCAAAATTATAGATATAAACATGCTTACATGCAAACCTAGATCTGCCTTTATTGCACATTTTATGGGCCATCACAATTTGGGTTCCATGGGAGCCCAGAATTTGCAGAAGACAAAATTACTTATCCAACCCTTTACAACATACTAGAAGGAAACCAATTCCAAAATTTAGCTCAGCTAGGACAAGAAATGTAAGAGATATAGACCTGTAAACACAGCTTACATGCAAAATTTGATGTGAAACAGACATATTTTAAGGGCTATCAGAATTTGGGTTCCATGGGAGCCCAGGGGTTACAGGAACCAAAATTACTTAAGCTGCCCTTACGATAATGCTATAAGGAAGCTAATGGCCAAATTTGGTTGTGCTAGGGTAAGAATTGTAAGAGATATAGACTTGTAAACACAGCTTACACGCAAAATTTGATGTGAAATGGGACACATTTTATGGGCTATCATAATTTGGGTTTCATAGGAGCCCATGGCTTACAGGAACCAAAATTGCTTATGCAGCCCTTAAGATAATGCTATAAGGAAGCCCATGAACACATTTCGTTGTGCTAGGATAAGAAATGTAAGAGATATAGACTTGTAAACACAGCTTACGCGCAAACCTTGATGTGGGACGCTGACGCGATTACATAAGCTCTCTTATTCTTCGAATAGTCGAGCTAAAAATGTCAAAATTAAAGCGAGAGACTGATACTTTTCCTGGAAAATCAAAATTTTGACGGGTAACCCTTAGTTTGAGTTTATTATTTTAAGCATTTTTCTCAATAATCATTTCTTAAAGATCATTTTTATGCTATGTTCAGATGTAGAGATGCCTTTTCATGTATATTTGAAAGTTTCAGACATAGCTGAGCACAAATGACCAGGAAAATGCAAAATCCTTATCACTACTGTAGATTTTCAAAATATTAAAGGTACTCGGCCTGAATTTCGACCAATACCCTAGGTCACTAAAACTTGAATAATTTGAAAACCAATAAACATGGAATCAAAATTTTAGCACTTTTCAGCATGTAATTGATTTGTATACATTTTCAATTATTATTGAGGTGATCATTAGAAAAAAAATCACCTTAAGGACTCCCACCACTATTATCTCCCTTGAATACTCGTGCCCTACAGATGAAGGAGGTAGATAAAAAAAAACAAAGTTCGCTTTTGGTGTAACACACACATTGATTGTTGCATTGAGTTGTGTGTGAATTAAAATTTAAATGCCATGTTGTCATTCATATCTGGGCCCAAATTAAAAATGAATAACTTACATTCTCATCACAAATGACATATATGCTGCCAAAAAATCCACAGAAAAAATGGGGGTCATGTATCTTCTAAGAAAGAACTTGTCTCATGAATGAATGGTCCCTTTAAAAACATAAACACTGAGATGCCATAATATTGTATTCATACACTCATTTCCATATAAGCAAAATAAATTCAAAACTCACAATTTTAACATGGCAATGCTTGAAAAATGTAACAAATAGATCAACAATGTGATATAAACCAAAAATAGCACTTTAAATTAGTGAAAATGTCTTTTTTTACAAAAAGAAATGAGAATTATTTATTGACGCCATTATGCAACTACCCCAGGCCGAAACTTCCTGAATTGCAATGGGTCATGGGTGTGCTACACCTTTTCTACATTTTACATGATACATTGATTTATCTTTACCAGGTTCTAAATCTACAGCATTTTAGGAAGAGATCACAGAAAAATGCATGTTGATATAAGCTTTCTAGCTAATTCTGCCTCATTTTACACATCATGGGTCTAATCACCACGGGTTGTATTTTTGTCTAAATTTTGATAGGTGTGACATGAAATTAAAAAACATGAAATTAAAAAAAGTTCAATCTGGTAAATATTTGTTAAATGTGTTTTAAATTGCAGATATTGGATCAATGAAGAATTTAAGCATAAATACATGTTGCAAAATCTTTTTTATCTCTATGCCACGAACAAAAACATTACAATGGGACCCTATGGAAAATTAATTGTGGTGCGAGACGTGTTCAGATTTTTTTTTAAAGGGAAGTAACAATGTTATACTTAATACATACTTTAATGAATGTGTCGTCTCCCTATTTATAACAGTCGAGTATGAAAAGCCTGTCTAGTTTCCCCAACATTATTTTTATTATCGAGCCATCTTGTATATATGCGCTTGCATCTAGGGCTGACTACTAAAGGGGCTGTTGACTATTGCAATAGTAGAATACTATTGCAAAAATTACAATTGCAGTACTATTACCACTGAGATATATTACTTTTACATCCGGTCAACTTCCGGTATGTTGAGATATTCAGAAGGTGAAAATAAAGGTGTTTATCCTCAATCTCTATATGAACAAGAGGCCCAAGTGGGCCTGTAGAAGCTCTACTGGTATGATGTGTTCAAAAAGATAAACATGATAAAGGCCAACCCAAGAAACATGTTTCCTATATATAACTCTATGTAAACTTTAGGTTATCCTGGCGGCCATTTTGAATATTTGATGACAACGAAAAAACACACGCATGATAGAGGCCAACAACAGGAACATGTATATGATATTTAACTAGAATGGAATAAGTGGCAATATGTCGTTTGATAAATGTCCTTAAATTTGACCGAAGTTTAGCCATGGTGGCCATCATGGATGCATGACTGGAGGCCCCAAAAACACAATTCTGAGGGGGACTAACCCAAAGATCATTGTGATTAAGTTTCATCAAAATCCTTCAAGCGGTTTCAGGAAAGATGTCATTTTTAGCGTTTTCCTATATTACTCTATGTAAACTTTGGGTTGCTGTGGCAGCCATTTTGATTATTCGACGATAACGGAAAAAACACAAACTTGATAGAGGCTAACCCAAGGAACACGTTTACGATATTTCACAAGAATCGAATAAGTGGTTTCGTCGGAGATGTTGTTTTAAATTTCCTTAAATTTGAGCTAATTTTAGCCATGGTGGCCATCTTGGATGACTGGCAGCTGCGAAAAACAAAATTCTGAGGGGGACTATCCTAAAGATCATTGTGATTTAAGTTTTATCAAAATCATTCAAGCGGTTTCGGAAAAGATGTTATTTTTTTAGCCTTTTCCTATATTACTCTATGTAAACTTTGGATCGCCGTGGCGGCCATTTTGATTATTCGACGATAACGAAAAACACAAACTTGATAGAGGCTAACCCAAGGAACATGTTTATGATATTTCACAAGAATGGAATAAGTGGTTTCGGAGATGTCGTTTGAAATTTCCTTAAATTTGACCTAGTTTTAGACATGGCAGCCATCCTGGATAACTAGCGGCCGCGAAAAACAAAAATCTGAGAGGGACTATCCCAAATATCATGGTGATTAAGTTTCATCAAAATCCTTCAAGAGGTTTCAGAGAAGATGTCATTTTTAACCTTTTCCTATATAACTATGTAAATTTGGGTCGCCATGGTGGCCATTTTGATTATTTGACGATAAATAAAAACACAAACTTGATAGAGGCAAACCCAAAGAACAAACATGTATATGATATTTCACAGAATGGCGATAACGAAAAACACAAACTTGATAAAGGGCAACCCAAGGAACATGTTTTTGATATTTCTCAAGAATGGAATAAGTGGTTTCGGAGGAGAGGTCGTTTGAAGTTTCCTTAAATTTGACCTAATTTTAGCCATGGTGGCCATCTTGGATGACTGGTGGCTGCGAAAAACATAAATCTGAGGGGGACTATCCTAAAAATCATTGTAATGAAGTTTCATCAAAATCCCTCAAGCGGTTTCAAAGAAGATGTAATTTTTAGCCTTTTCCTATATAACTTACTATATGTAAACTTTTGAGTCGCCGTGGCTGCCATTTTGATCATTCGACGATAACGAAAAATACAAATTTGATAGAGGCCAACCCATGGAACATGTTTATTTTCACAATAATTGAATAATGGCCATCTTGGATGACTGGCGGCCATGAAAAACAAAATTTTGAGAGGGGACATTATTCATCAAAATCCTTCAAGGGGTTTCAGAGGAGATGTCGATTTTATAAAATTGATAACAGACGGACAGACAGACAACGGACCAAACGTGATCCCATAAGCTCGCCTGGCCTTTGGCCAGTAGAGTTAAAAATGAAAATATTAGACCTAAATGTATCCATATCAATTGGTGTTTTAAAATCAGACAACACCAAAAGAAGATACATTGATGTACATAAAAAATAAAGCTTTTAATATAATTATCACTACAAACTAGTTTTTTAAAGGGCTAAAGTCTGTTGAGCACCAACGATAAACATGGAGTTTACCCGCTACCAGTATGTGGAGGTCTTGTATTTTAGTGATCACTGATTGGTCAAATTATTTTGATGATGTCAAGTGAAAGTTATGAATTGCAATAACATTGGGCAAAATTTAATTATTACAACTACCTTATGAGATACAACTATAACAAAGAAGCAGATGAAGCAGATGAAATTATACTGTCTTTCGTTTTTATATTATCTCCAAATGAACAAGATGAACTATAAAAACCCAATACAAATTATTATCCACAAAGATTACTTTGCATTTTTAATTTTGACAATTTCGAACGGTGTGTTCGCGGCCATATTTGTTGTTACTTTGTGATGTATCAGTGACTTCTAAAAGACAGGAAATTCAGAATAACCTGCGATATGAGAAAAGCGGTCCAGTAAAATAGTTGATGTCCAAGACAAACAAAATACTCGCCAAAATAACCTTTTTGTTTCTTTTTTTTATATATGTGTTAATTCAATATTTCTGCGTTACAATAAATAATTTACAATCATTCGTTTTAGATTCCTAAAGTGTGCATGTTCAAGTTAATCGTCTCGTCTTTTAGTAGTCGCCATTAGTTTTACAACTTTGGGAATCCCCATATAAATTAAAATCAATACTACTGCCCCTCTGAGGTCATAAATGAACCCATGCGTGCATCTGCTTAATTTTCGAAATGGCTATTTTAGGAGAGGAAAATACAACTTTAATAGAAGAACTAAAAACACAATAATGAATCAGATTATTAAATGAAAAATATACTCTAGAAACTATCGATAGTTCAGCATACATTGATAGTTCAGCATTATAGTAATCGATAGTTCAAATTGCTATCGATGCATTGCTTTTGGAACGATCACTATTGCACTACATGTTCGATGTATTTCACCTCTATTGAGACTCACAGTGGTCATTTTTACGGCCAATATTTACTTTTTGGCGTAATTGTTTTTGTATTTAGATTAAAGCGCTCATGCATTACACATAACGAAAAACTCCCATCAAAAACAAGTTATAACAGAATGACGGCTTCACGACGATTGCTTCTTTGACAGCATCACCCGGAGTTTTGTATTAAAGGATGGAGTGGCTGATGTTGTTTAACTAAGTCTGTGAACATGACAGTATTCACGGGCTGCCTATTACAGTTTCCAGTTGCATGTTGTCTGTTGTTAGGGATTTGCATTCTCAATTTTTTTCTAAATTATTATTTATGTCTACTTCTTACGTCTCCTAATCTCAAATCCTGTATCCGCCCATATTATGTGTGACATTGATGCCGATAGTTCTTTTTTTATGTGTGCCAATATGACAACAGACAAAACAACCATGACTGAATGCTCATGCATTTCCGATAACACATACCGAAAAAATCCCATCAAAAACAAGTTATAACAGAATGACGGCTTTGCGACGATTGCTTCTTTGACAGTTGTGGCATCACCCGGAGTTTTGTATTAAAGGATGGAGTGGCTGATGTTGTTTAACTAAGTCTGTGAACATGACAGTATTCACGGGCTGCCTATTACAGTTTCCAGTTGCGTGTTGTCTGTTGTTAGAGATTTGCATTCTCAAGTTTTTTTTTAATTTATGCCTACTTCTTACGTCTCCTAATCATGTATCCTGGGGGTACCGATCACCGTGGTAGTTAATAGCAAACTAATTAAAAGAAATGTATAAGTCTGTGATTATGTATCTTATTATTCTTTATCTGACTAAAAAAACATTTTCACTTAATTATAAACACTTTTTCTGCCAATAGATATCAGTTTACCACTCGTAAAAGTGTTGTTAGTTAAGGAAGTACAGCCGCCATATTTGATTCTCTGGGGTACCGATCGCCGGTGTAATGGTAAAATCTGAACTAAATAAGCGTACTAGACAAAAACTTCTTGCCAATATTGGTAAAAACGAAAGAGCAACAATACTTTAATAAATCAAAGATGTTTGTTTTGTATTTTGAGATTTGGATTGATTTGATCACTATTACTAAAAAAAAAAAAAAATCATAAAATCAGGCAAAATGAATTTTCAGTTTTACAGGAAGGACTCATCCAAATTCAAAATTTTGAATATCCTTAATAATAATTAAAATAAACAGTGCAGCAGCAGCTGAAGCTTTTCACGCGCACACACCTCTTAACTCACTTTTGAGTTTCAAGTGTTTTAACACGAAGTAGTCCCAATTTGCACTCACGTGCAGTTACGCGGAAATTGCAGTTGTCTTTTAAAAAACGTTAGCTTAAGCCAATTTTGAATGCAAAAACAACACAGACAATGAACAAAGTAAGTTTATACGTTAAACATCCCCATAGCATTCGTTTTGACTACTACTGGCATATTTTGCATAGCCTAAATCGCTGTTCAAATGTGAAGACCGGACATTTTGAGTTTTTTGAAACTGCAAAATTGCCGATTTCTCAAAACGGTCACAAAAAATGGGTAGTCACCAATTTGGCTTAAATTAACAGAAATGATAGATCAGTACCTCTACTACCTTTCCTGAAAATTTCGGCAAAATTCATGACTACCCATTTTTTGAGACCGTTTTGAAAGATGGTCGCCCTTTTTTCTCACTCAAAACACACATTATTCAAAATGGCGGCTACAAGCTAAATAAGCAAAACTGAAAATCAATAACAGAAACGTAAAACATGAATATTTTCTACTCCCGGATATAGTTATTTCCTGCCCCGGATAAAATGTCAGTAAGTCAACCTTTAAACACTTTTCTGTCTTTCCTTTAGCATGTTTACGGTAAAATTCAGCGGCTCTGGGCGCTTATTAAAAATCGCAACTATACTATAGGCGTAGTCGGCAGTAATTTGTTGTGTTGATTTACGGTTGAATGTACTATGGATAATTACAAGTGAATACTTCACAATTCCAGGATTTAATGAGCAAAAAGACAGACCTATTCATGTGTTAACTATTGTTATGGGTGAATGATGTAACAAATAATTGTAGAACATCTACTGTCAACGCCCGAGTCAAGGTCATGTCATGTAGACCACATGAGTAATGTCACGTTCGCCTCGATTAGGGACACCGACAACTTTGGTGAATAGACATATAGGAAAAACAAAGGTTGAAAGGTATGTACAGCACTCGGTACTGACCCATAAATGTGTTTTATTTCGTGCATGTTCATGTTTAGTGTCTCGATCCGTTAAAATTTAATAATAATATAGCACTGATGTATTATTTCTATGATGAGACCCTTTCAGTGGGGTCTATGTTCACTAAAAATATGACCCAATGTTCCCCAAATATATTTTGCTTTGTTCTCCAAAAATATTTTTCCATTTATTTTTATTATTATGTTCCCTTGTTCCCCAAAAATATTACCAATAACAGACAATGTTTCATTGTTCCCCAAAAATAATTGGCCTTGTCCCCAAACCCCCTCTATGACCGCAGAGCAGAAATGCACCGTTGGCATTGCCACCTCCCCTTCACCTTCCCCACCCACAAAATCGGTGCCCTTGCACCACCCCCGCCCCCCTCCACTTCTTAAAGTTTGCATATAGCTACAGCAGTACTGTAAAGGATTAACACCTCTACCGTATGTATGTATGTATAAAAAAACCAATTGATTTTCTTTCAGGGATCTTTGCAGATGTTGCCACCTTCTGTCAAGTGGCATCTGCCACCTTCTGTCAAGTGGCATCTCCAAGTTCCAGCTCTGAGACTTAGCCTAGTCCTGGGTAAGCTAAAGCTATAAACTTTAATATATTTGACCCCTGTGATATAGGTTAATTAAGCTAATAATATGGCAATATTTCGAGCCACCCCAGAGAGTGGAATTCAAAAAATGTACCTAAGCTACTCGATCTATCTTACTAGCAAATGTTAACATTTCGAGCCGCCCCAAATTCGGGAATACATTTTTATGGTTCTTTAAAGTGGTTTTTATAAATGAAGATTTTAATAAGCTTGAGAAACATTAGATTTATTTGAGTGGCAGAATCCGATTTGTAGATTTTTTTATTACTCTCATTAAAGTAGCCATCCTGCCAACAACAGTCAAATTTTTTAAACATTATGTACACTGTTTCTAAACCTACTGATGACGAAGTATATATATATATATAACTTACATATTTTGAGAAACCAAACTCATACATACACAGTATAAACGGCTTTAACCAGCTGGACCAAACCCCAGAACTGGAGTGTCGAATTACGAGTTACCATCATTTTACGGATATTCAATCACGGGTATTCTAAGAACCTATTAATAAACCTATACTTTTAATCAGCGCATATACATTGTTATATGGATAGAGTTTCGATAAACGGTTTTCTAGTGCAATTTTGTAGTTATTTGGCGGGATAGCTACTTTAAAAAAAAAAGAGGAGTGCCTAACTATAAGTATAATTGTCCCAGTGTCCCAGCTCATTGGGATACTTTACTTTTTTGTTTGTTTTGTTGAGATATTGTGAAATTCCATCACATAAAACAATGGATACACATGATACAACATGAAAGTTTCTCTGTGATGTTGTCACTTTACAGCGATATTGTTAAAGACTGCCCCAGTTAAATTACAAATAAAAGGACACTTTAAAGGGACATATGGCAATCTTGAAGATTTTGTCGAACATTAGTATCACAGTTTATTAGTCCAGTATCAACATGATCAATTTCACTTTAAAACTGCTTGCATATAATTAAATAAAATTTAGATGTATTATTTTTCTTCGTTATTCTACCATAGGTTTAAATATATGATTGGTGCAATAATATCAGCAATTAGTAATAATATATAAATTACACAGTTATACTATAATTATAGAGAATAATATACAGGCATTTCATATCTCATCCTTTCCGTCGATGTGTTCTTGGGAAACACACTTTCCCTTAACCTCGTCCTTCGGATGGGGACGTAAACCGGGTGGTCCCGTGTATCAGTCTATCCTCCAAGCACGTTAAGGAACAACGGGAATCTATTCGATAATAAGAGTAGGGCACGGTTCCCGGATTCCTATGTATCCTTCTCCTCTCTCTGGGGCGGCTCTAAATAACCTATACTGTTCGAAGGCCGGGCACGATATAAAAATGTAATATTTCATCTATGTATGACCTAAAAAAATTATATACTTCAGAATATTTTGTTGATTTTAGCAGTGATGGGAGAATAATGATTAAATATTTATTTCTCGGCGGATATAATAGCTGATCTTCCATGATCGAGTGCGGATTTATTAAACGAGTTGGCAAAAATATACAATGCGCGGCTTGTCGAGCATCAAATAATGTTTAATGTTTACTGAAGAGTTTAAAAAATAATAGATGATTTTGTGAGATTCTATTTATCACACAAAACTCATACAAGTTGATGGTAAAACTTTCACATTTCTCTGTGATGTCAATTTACCAATATACTAATACCGTATTTCCTCTATTAGAAGAGCCCCCACCTGGTTTAAGAAACCTTACCGTCTTCAATATTAAAAGTTCCTAAAAACACACAATGTTTTTACCGCTAATGGATTTGATTAAATTAAAAGTTCCTAAAAAAACACACTGTTTTTACCGCTTATGGATTTGATTACAGGAGTTTTTTACCTTCGCACCAGTATGGTCTATGACATAAACCTTAAAGCGCTATCATCATCAATACAATTACCGTTTTATTTATCTCGTTCCTTTCAATTTACTATTTAGTTTATCTTTTATTATTATTTAATTCATAGGCAACCAACCCGTTTTTGTAATTGTCAAGTTTGACAGAAATGTGTATCATATAGATGCAGAGTGATGACAGTAATATACTCGGTACAGTCATGTTTAGGTTAAGTCAATACCGGTGTAACAGTAAAAGATCGCCTACAGTAATTTAATAATTTAATAAGGAAACAGTCGGGGGGAAAGGAGGTGAAATATATTGAAAATTTGTATCATAATAGTAGCACCCCCCCCCCCCCCCCCCCCCCACCTTCGCACTTTCCATAGTGCCCGGGTGCTACTGTTAGAGGAAATACGGTATATACGACAGCCCAAGTTAAAATCCCTCTAAAAATAACAGGACACTCTATTGATTCATGTGAAATTCCATGCATATATCATATGGCTTATATATTTTGTACCACCAATCCATCCTTTTTAACAACTTGTTTTGTTCATTTCAGAGACGCATCATCTGGTTTCCAGATGCCCTTCGTTCTTCAAATACCAATGCAACCCTGAAAGACGTGGATTTAACCAAAAAAGTTGACAATACTGTGATCGCAAGATTCTAAACTCCAGGAAATATATTCATTTAATTAGGCCAAATCAGAAACGCGGTTAATTTTTCTCCGGCCTTATGCGTCACAGTGTATACTTGTTACTGCGTATCCCGCTTGAGATGTGTTCGCCTGATCATGATGGTGACCAGTTTGGCAATCCCGAGGACTGAGCAGACATTATTTTTTTAAAGAACCAAAATGAACATAATTATACCTCACAGAGACTATATAAGATGTAAAGCTGTTAAAAAACACCAAATGTATACAATGTCGTACATTGACAGTAGATGCTCACATTCAAAAAAACTTTTGGTGTTTTACATCATTTTAACACATTTTAGGCCATATATGACATTGATTTTTTTGTGGTTAGTGAAGTAAATTTCATTATTGTATTTAATAGATGTTTAGTTTATAAATATAATTTAAATAAAATATTGTATTATTTATTCTTTGGTTCAGTTGGATATACATTGTATGTAAAAAAAAGTTTCCATTTGCGTACAGTCATGTATCTGAAACTGAAAAACTGCCTTTTGGGAACACAAGGTCATTTTAATCTATTTATTGTTTATTCAAGCTTTTGAAATAGATCTTTTGTAATTAAAGTGACACATGGGCCGATGATGGCAATCTTGAAGTGTATATCAAGCACTGAATTTGAAATTAGCATCTCGAAACATGTTTTGCTTTACTTATCGGTACTCGTCTGATAAAGCAAATGTCACTGGTCTAGCCTGGTCAAGTAAAATTCATTGGGTTGAAGAGTGCATAAAAAAATATCCGCATGACGGATATATTTATATGAGAACTGAACACTTATTTTTGTGTCAACTGCTTAGGATGGCAGACACTTATCGATCACTTTGTCCGTCGTCGTCCGTCCGTCTTGCTTTAACCTGCAACCTAACCTTGGCCATCAGTTGAAAAGTATTTTGTGTTCATGAAACTTCACCCACGTCTTCATCTCAATGAATGTTGTTACACATGTGCAATACCTCTCACTTTCATTTTGGCAGAATTATGCCCTATTTATCAGCCTAACCTGCAACCTAACCTTGGAAATAAGCAAACAGCAGTGTCAGCAGGCGAAGCAAGTGTTCATGGGTGATGGAACACACTTCTAGTTCAAGGTCGACTTTCCCAGATTCCAATGAGACACCTACCCTGACCAGACCCGCATTTTTAATTTTTTTATGGGTGGGGTGGGTGAGGGATAACCAAATAAATTGGACTGCAGCTTTGTTTTAGTATAATTTGATGTTAAATATGGCTGCATATGGTGATACTCGCCAATAAAAAATAAATAAAAAAACATTTGCGGGTGGCCAGTTGAGTTCCATAATTCCAGACTGGCCATCAAAATGGACAACGAGAAGCTGAACAGCGGTCAGCCTTTTTAAATATAGGCTACAGACTACTTTTCAGACTTTAGTGTGAGCCCCTTCACCGAATACCGAATACGCACCTGTAGACGTGCAATGACTTTACACTCGTTATATTTTTTGACCGACAGTGCCGTGTCGAACATTTTATCGTTTAAGCGTGTAAATTTTATAAAGAAATACCATGATGTTCGTAACATGTAGTACACGCCATGTACTATTTAAGCTTAAACAACATATGTTTATTATCTCCTTGTATTTCATAAGAAAAGAACACAAGTGTTACCATTTTTAAACGCATTTTAACAATGACATATCTTACGAGTTACTTCCCCTCGCTTCGGAATTTTAAATGGGTGAATCTCGAAATTTCTCGCGCAGTAAAGCATCTAAAAGTCAATACAGCTGAAGATGACGAATCTTAAATGGGAACTAAAATTTTAATCATGTAAACTTGTTACAATCTTCCAGATTACGCGTTTAAAAAAAAAGAAAATGGCGGCTGTTTCACTTTTTTTTGACGTTGACGGAAAATGACGTACTACTTTCCGTTGTCATGTGTTGCTATGATAAGTGGACGGCGGAGCTAAAAACCACTCTGCTTCCCACCTGAAAGGGGCTTCTTATGACATAATGTCCCCTTATTAAGTTAAATTATTAATTTTATTAAAAGAATCAAATTTTTAAAATGGCAAGAAGTTTTACCAAGTACATTCGGTAACATTCCATTACCATATAAGGAGATAACGCGACCAGATATTTAGAGAAAAAGCGCATAGGTCTATGTCGTCATATGCAAGCTTTCCATGTAGCAGACTCGCATTTTTTGAAGGGTTTTTCGATGTTTTTTAATGGAAGTATTAAATGTGATGATTAAAATTCTTCATAACATCAAGTTTTATGAATTCAAATGAAAATAAAATGGAAATAACACGTAAAAAGAACATTCACTTCACTTTGGTAAGTTGACAGTTTGACACGCACCATTTGTAACAAAAAACAGTGGAAATAACAGCGCAAATTCGGATATTCCGGATTACATCGGCGATCAGTACCCACCGGTGAAAGGTACCCAAAGGATATCGGTCTATCCTCCGAGCACGTTAAAGAACCATACGAATCTATTCGATAATAAGAGTAGGGCAGGTTCCCGGATTCCTATGTATCCTCCCCAGGGCTCTCTCTCTGGGGCGGCTCTAAATAACCTATACTTAAACAACATTCAATTCAATTCCTAATCTCAAATCCTGTATCCGCTCATATTATGCGTGACATCGATGCCGATTTTTTTATGTGTGCCAATATGACAACAGACAAAACTGGGTTATGCATGCCATGCACGCTGTCTCACTTTCCCCCTGTTTTGCTCAGTCTCTCTGCAAAAACGCAGGCAATTCAAACTGAATAATACCTGAGTCTGATAGTAGCAGCGACCAGTGTAGTATATCTGGTTCCCTGATAGTTCTATGCTTCAAAGATCAGAACATTTTCGCCAAAGAGTGTCGCAGCTGTTTGATGTACGTGCCATTAACGTGCAGACAGCGCGTTCTATTATTTTGGAACGTCGTCTGCATCAATAAATGACGAATAAATGACGTCATACATTCAACCGAACGTTAAGCAAATACCGAAAATGGAAAAAACAACAACAACAAACGAAACGAACATACACGAACCCCACGCACCACAAAAAAACAAAATAAGAAAAAATCACTGAAAGTGCTGATATTATATTTAAAAAAGTCTACTAATCTATGTAATTATTATAATGTCTATTTTATTTGCAAATAAATGCGCACGTATTGCCAGGGAGCAAAGTATGAGAGAGAGAGAGAGAGAGAGAGAGAGAGAGAGAGAGAGAGAGAGAGAGAGAGAGAGAGAGAGAGAGAGAGCACGCATTCTTTTTCGACATTTTAAAAATGAACGAATAGAGGGCTTTATATGACGGGGATATGACACGATAGTACAAACTCTGTATTCAACTGATAGCACTTGTCGTCCAGGTAAGTTTAATTATCATCCCAGAATAGACAGAACATGCATTTGATCATTTCTTATATACTATTTTTTTTAAATAATTGATTTTACTCCTGAACGATTTCTTTTCTTACAGCTCAATTTAGACATACATATAAACTGGAATGAATTCATCCGTCATATCAGGGAGTAAGTATAGGTCTATACGTACTCCCTGCAGATATTCATCCCAGATATAAACCACACATTCCTTTTCGCTCACGGGATTTCCTTTTCGATTTCGAGTAAACTACACCTCTTTCTTAATTTCATCGAATATTTCATAAATGGGTTTAATAAAATATTTTAAATAATTAAACAAACATATAATACAAATGTAATTAAAATGCTTAATAAAGACATAAATATAACTGTAGATTCTTTTTCGCTCTCGGGATTTCCTTTTTGCTCCCGCGTAATATACACGATCAACCTACAGCGGTTAGGGACAAGTGATTTCAAGTCGGAGACGTTAACCACTCGGCCACGGACGCCCCTTATATAAATAAAGAACAAGGTACACTAGTTTCACACTAAGCACTCGATATGATCTTATATGAACCAAGGCATATGCCTTCAAAGCTAGTCTACGTATGAACCATGCCATATAAGTTCACAATGCCATATGAGTTCAAAACTAATATCAACCATACCATATGCGCTCAAAGCTATTATGAATCAGGCCATATGTGTTCAAATCTAATAGGAACCATGCAATATGCGCTCAAAGCTAATCTACGTATGAACCAGGTCATGCGTGTTTAAAGTTAATCTACGTATGAACCAGACCACATGCACACTGATCAACCGGCTGCAGCGAAATCAGATGGTTGCAGAGAAGTCAGATGGGCGTAATTGTCAGAAGTTAATGGTGGGGTTAGTATTTTTGCCTTTTGTTGCGTATTTTGCTAAAATGTTTGGAAAATGATTATGAAGATTTCAAAAGGAATGACAGAGGAAGCTTTCACTTTAAAAATCCGATAATAAAATGACGTCAGTGCGTTACCGTATAGCACCCTGTATAAATGTCTAAAGATTTGTAAAAACTATTAAATTTTCAGAATAAACACAAATAACGAACTGATATTCGCAATTGTAATTCAATTTAAAACCATTGTCAATCCTTTCTGTATAACTGTACAAAATATCTCATTGAAATCATGAAAACTTTCCGAGTTACAGAAGTCGACAGGGTAAAATAAAAAGCAAACCGGAATGTGGCAGAAGTCATGAACAATATCATTAACACAATTATGGGTTATATACAGGGCATCGTTTTCAAAACGATATCTGCGGAAAAAAACAGCAAAATGTTTAAATTTATCAGCTATCCAGAAATTAGAATTTCGTTCTTATTTCAATGTAAAGGGAGATAATTTCACAAATTGTAAACTTTTGTTAGTCATATTTTTATAATGACAAGGATATTGTCAGTCGATTTTGCGGTTTTTAAAACTTGAGACCCACAACTGTCATTTAATAAAGTTTAATCGCGCTCTTTACCATATTTGTATCTTTTAAATGTGAAATATGCTGTTCTAACTAATTGGGAGATAACTCTGATACTTACATAGGAAAAAAAATAATGAAAAAGAATATCCAGTATTGTGTTAATTATATTGTATATGACCTCTGCCACGCATAGCGTGGAATACGAGCAATGGGATTTACCATGTTACTTGTTTGGTTCAGTATACTTTCTTACAATGGCAAACTTTACTA
This sequence comes from Cyrtodaria siliqua, assembly GCA_037043455.1. Taxonomy (NCBI): domain Eukaryota; kingdom Metazoa; phylum Mollusca; class Bivalvia; order Adapedonta; family Hiatellidae; genus Cyrtodaria; species Cyrtodaria siliqua. The sequence goes on from JAWPHD010012867.1 coordinate 16,863, forward strand.
GAGGCTGCTAGAACAAATGACATAGATATATTATACAATGATACCACAAGCTCACTGCTCTCTGCCCAATGCAAAATGCAGTATTCATGCTAAGCCTTACTGGTCGAAAGAGGTAAAAGCTTCACACAAAGCACAGCGCCAAGCCCGTAGATTTTGGGTAGACCACGAGGTATGGAAACCCCATCATATGCCCTATATAAGTATGCTATGAAAGTATTCGCTAGCACTGAGAAACATGCTACAGAACAAGTTGAACACAACTTTGTTAATGAGCTAAACACTGCAGCAGAATGTGACAATCGGCTATTCTGGTCACTGATTAATAGGCGAAAGGGGAAGAAACTTGCAACCAACTGAACACCGATCCCCCACCCCCCTTCGGCTATTCTGATCACTGATTAATAGGCGAAAGGGGAAGAAACTTTCAACCAACTGAACACCGATCTCCCCTCGCCCCCCAGTGTACCTGAACTGGAGCCAAATATCACTACTGACTGCGTAGAAAAAGTAATTTCTTCCTTAAATTTAAGAAAAGCGTCCTCATTTGACAAGATACACAATGAACTCCTGCTATTTGGTGGCCCTTCGTTGTGGTCAGTGCTGACTAAACTGTTCAATATGATCATCTCTTTAGGATATATCCCAACGCAATGCAAACGAGGCATGATTATCCCTGTTTACAAAGAAAATGGCAAGAGCCGCTCTGATCCTTGTAATTATATACCTATTACATTGTTACCCGTTGTGTACAAGTTATTTGAAAGGCTCCTTCATAATATCTTAAATACTTGGGTCACAAATGCCAATATTCCTTTTCCTAAACCACAACAAAATGCATACCAGAAGCACTTAGGTGCAATAACTGCACAATAACCTCCAAGAATCCATACGTCATAACATTGAACTAGGCAGCAAAGTTTATGTTGCTAACCTTGATATAATGAACGATTTTGACACTGTCTGGTTGCCGGGTCTCTTCTATAAAAGTATGAGATTAAAGGTAACATGTGGACACTTCTTGTTAATGCCCATAGTGACATGTCCAGTTGTGTCGCTGTAAACGGAGTTGTCTCACATCTCTTTCATGTAAAGCAAGGAATAAGACAAGGGGGCATTATCTCTACATCGGTCTATAATCTATTTATTGATGACTTGTTGAATACTCTGGCAGAAAGTGGCCTTGGAACTTGCATGCTGAACATACCCACTGGTAACGCTACGCTCGCTGACGACATAACGCTCTCAGCGATAAGCCCGTCAAACCTACAACGAATGATAGATATTGTCTATCAACACACATGTTATTTCAGATATGTTATAAATGCATCTAAAAGATCAGTAATTACATTCGGAGAAAGACATAAGTCGCCGCCAGAAGTTAATCTTCAAATGGGTCTGGACTGCATAAGAAAAACCAATAATATAACATATGAGGGTATCATATCATAACAGCTCAATGTCAGACAAAGACATTGTTACCAAAGGCAGTAAAAAATGCTAAATCATCATTCTTTTCATCATTGTTTTCACTGTTATCTATTAACATTGAATCACGCTACTTAAACCCAGTCAATTCAGCCTCATTAAGGCAAAAACATGTATCCCAAGATTGGTATTCGACTCAGAGCTATGGAACAATCTAACATCACGTGACTACGACCTTCTTGAAAGGTTTCTGCGTCTTGCTGCAGAAAAGGCCCAAGGCTTTGATATTCGAACTCGCACCGATATCTGTCTTAGCATGCTAGGTTGGACATCTATTCGTTCTGAGATTGATCTATTATTTCTGGGCAGACTGTGCAATATGCCAAATACTACCTTGTCTTTCAACACAAGGTTATCTGTGTTTGTCTATGTAGACACAATGCCGTCCAAGAAGGATTTGTCCCAGACATTGTTACCATACTGCACAAATATGATCTCTCTGCACATCTAATCGAATACATACAAGGTGGTAGTTTCCCAACAAAACACGCCCGGAAATCACTTTGTAAAACAAAGGTCATTGCCTTTGAATCCAGATCATGGCATCTTCGATTACAGGCGGGTGACTGTTTTAGCAGGCTACTGCATTCGAATATTGAAAGAGCGATTATCTGGGAGTGTGCAACTGACTCCTACAGCCTATTGAATGCACGCATCATTGACCAAATTTGGATTGAGCAGAGCATCACTCCTACTCAAAATTCACTTTGTCATTTGTGTGGCATCTTCTATACTAACATGAGAGTTCACGCCATCATAGAGTGTTCTACAAATGTATATATCAGAAACGTTTTCTTTAATTCTATACAATAATTATTTGGACATGAAGTGCTGGCCGAAATTAATAAAGGCTCAAATGAGACAAAGTTGCAATATCTAATCGGCAGGCAATTATGCTCACTTCCAGATAGGAGAGCGCATAAACAATTCCTTAGAATGTTGCACGCTGTTTGACTACTTAAAGACAAATGAACCGCTGATAATTATGTTAATGAGATTACTGCCATATATAAGTTGGTTATGTTATGACTTAAATTATGATCTATGCATTTGCCTAACTGATTGCCAATTTCTGTACATATCCATGTGTTATATTCCCCTTTGTATATTATATCAGCTATCTTCATATTTTATATGCTTCTTTGAATTATGTTTCTTGTTGCTTCAACTTATCTCTGCAAAGAGGAAATAAAAAGAATAATAACGTAATATTTTCTGATACTTTTCTTTCTAATATCATTATAAGCTGTTCAAATTAAAACAAAGTGAAATTCGTCTTCAATTTCAATTCAATTACATGTTTGAAAAACTCTTTCATTTCTTTCAGTCCTTTGTCTTGCATAACGACCTGTCTCAATTCTTTAGCTATGTGACGATAAACGTAATTTAGTAAAAACACTTCGTAATCCTTTTGTACATACACTATTTATATCCAAAATTATCTTTTGCATGTCTATATAAACTTGACAATACTCTATTTTCTTGTAGATTAGTGTTCCATTTTTCACTAAAACAATCCACCAACCTCTGTTTAAAGCTAGATGCAAAATGATGATGGTTCACCCTCAAACCTCAAAGGATCATACCATACATACATAAAGCCAAACGTATTAAGGAGAGATTTACATTGGACAACCAATTGTTTAAACCACTTTCACAATCAGATAATGAAGAGTTATATACTAGTATAGATGACTAATTTCGACCAATATCTAACTATTCTAGTATATCTTGTGATACATAATGGATAAAGCCCCCAATTCACCGTAAACACCAGCATTACTCGTTGTCAGTTTTACTCCTAGAACGTTTTTACAAAACTTGAGATGAATTCGATTTTGTCTCTTTCGATTTTGTGAAACCCCACCCTTCACAGCCGTAATTAATTATTGTTGATACAAAATCATCAAATAATTGAAGATATGTTTTAGGTTTTAGTTCAGTTTTTCTAATCATTGCATTTAGAAGATTCATGGCTTTTAATGCTTTCCCTCACGGAACCTGTTGATTTAACGCATAAGATTAAGTGTAGTTAAATACAACTCCGAGATAATTAAAATCAACAGAAACCTCTAATAATGCTCCGTTATAAGAAAAAAAATCATCAACGGTTACACTCCTCTTTTACGAAAAACTATAGCCTTTGTTTTTTCAGTATTTACTTCCAGGCTTCAAGTTACACACTATTCATTTAAACGATTTAAACTCATTTGCAGAACTTGCGGAGTCTTACCTATTAATACCATATCATGAACAAAAAGCAGTAAAATTAAAGAAATATCCTCTAATGGTAAACCACTATTTATTCTACTTCGCAAATATAACTCTAAATCTTCAATAAACAATGCAAACTTGATCGGAGACGTTATCTCCACTTCCACCAAACTGACTGAAATGTCGAAAAAAACAAAAACGAGAAAGAACCGCAGTATTTAATGCATGATTTGACAGTGTTATAATAGAACGAATTATTCTTAGCATTTTCCCGTTAATACCAAATTTATATAACTTTAACCATTCTATTTATAAATAGAATCAAACGCCTTTTAAGGTCTATAAAAGCACAATAAAGCAGTGTTTAGCTCTACTGGGCCTTCGTTATTAATCGAATCTTTACGAAACTGGGACAGTGTATTTATATCAATGAGGGCTCGGATAAGTTCGAAAACTAGCCAGATCGGAAACCAGCTAAATTGGGTTAGTAACACCAGAGTTATGGCCCTTGTTTCCCCCCCCTAAAAATGCCATTTTCTGCGTTGTGAACATTCTAGCACCTGCATTTATTATTTGATCTTTACCAAACTTGCACATATTGTTGCTTGAACAAGTTCGAAAACCAGACATATCGGATTAAATTTACCGGAGTTATGGTCCTTGTGTTACTGTTTGTTAATATCAATGAAAGCTCGGACAATAGAAAGCTATCGCCTTAATGCCATTTTTTGCTCTGTGAACACTGTAGCACCTTTATTTATTATTTGATCTTTACCAAACCTGCACAGATAGTTAATACCAATGAAGGCTCGGACAATTTCGAAAACGAGCTAAATTGGTTAAGTAACACCAGAGTTATGGCCCTTGTCTTTTCTGAAAAAATGCCATTATCTGCATTGTGAACACTCTAGCACCTTCATTTATTATTTGATCTTTATCAAACTTGCAGAGATTGTTAGTATCAAGAAAAGCTTCGACAAGTTCGAAAACCAGCCAAAGCGGATCAGTAACACCGGAGTTATGGCAATTGTTTTTTTTCTCATAAATGCAATTGTCTGCCTTGTGAACACTCTAGCACCTTTATTTATTATTTGATCTTTACCGAACTTTCTTCGATTGTTATTATCAATGAAAACTCGGACAAGTTCGAAAACTAGCCAAATTGAATGAGTAAATGCAGAGTTTTGGCCCTTGATTTGCTGAAAAATGCCATATTCTGCCATGTGAATATTCTAGCACCTTCATTAAATACTTGATCTTTACCAAACTTGTAAAGATTGTTAATATCAATGAAAGCTCGGACGAGTTCGAAAACCCGCTAAATGGGAATAGTAACAGCAGAGTTATGGCCCTTGTTTGTCTGAAAAAAGCTATATTCTGCCTTGTGAATACTCTGGCACCTTCATTTATTATTTGATCTTTACCAAACTTACAAAGATTGTTGATATCAATGTAAGCTCAGAGAAGTTTGAAAACCAGCCAAATCGTATTATAACACCGAGTTACGGCCCTTTATTTAGTTGAAAATGCTGTATTTTGCCGCATTAAGACGATAGGGCTTTCTATTAGCCAGATTTTAATGAAACTTTGCAGGGATGATCAGTACCAAATTCTAGTTTTGTGTATCGTCACCGTGTTCCAGTTGAATGTTTTTTGGCAGAATTATGACCCTTTAAAGTTTTTGAATACACAAACTTTGTCCTGACTTACTTTCCTGAAACCATGGCCGGATTTCAGCGAAACTTTTCAGGGATGATCAGTACCAGGCCTTGTGGTGCATATCATCATTATGTTCCGCTTGAATGGCCCTTTAAAAGTTTTACTACACAAACTTATCTGGACTATTTCTCTTGAACCCTTGGTTGGATTTCAACGAAACTTTGCAGGGATGATCAGTACCAGGTCTAGTTGTGCATGTCATCGCCGTGTTCCGGTTGAATGATTTTGCGGAGTTATAGCCCTTTAAACGTGGTGATACACAAACTTTATCCAGACAAGTCTCTTCTGAACTCCTGGCCAAATTTCAAAGAATTTTGGCAGGGATGATGAGTTCCAAGCCTAATTGGGCCTATAATCGCTGTGTTCTGGTTGATTGAGCTAATATACACAAACGTTATCCAGACAATTTTTCCTGAACCCCTGGCTGGATTTCAGTGAAACTTGGCAGGAAGAATGATCAGTACCAAGCCTAGTTGCGCATGTCGTTGTCGTGTTCCCCATCAAAGACTCCATATAGCCAGTAGAGCGATACAGGTCCTCTTGGGCCTCTTGTTCATTGTTTAGACTTTTTTAAATCATACTATGAAGCTCGAAAATTGCATCTACCGTTGATCTGCCTTTCATAAAGCCAAATTGTGCGTCCGATACAGTATTATTAATCTCACACCATTTATTTCTTTTAATAAAAAGTTTCCGAAACTCACGTGGTATAGAATGGTGCAGGTTTTCTAATTATTTTCATTTGTTTAAATTTGTACGTTGGTTTCTGTTTCTGAATTAATTTCTTTTAAATCAATTTAGTAATAGCCAGTAACAACCTGTTTTCGTCCGACTTGTTTCTATTAAAGTTGAATAATGCCTCTTTGTAACGTGTTTTAGCAGGAACACATTCATCATGGAACCATTAGTATCGCTATTGGTTATTTGATAAGACGGTTTCAAGATCTTTCTTTTGTTTGAAGAGCTGATCCGCAACATCACATGCCTTGATTATTAACATTGTGTTTCTTGTTTTAATGCGTGTTGTTTTTTGGTTGACTGTGTTATGTGAAAGCTATAATTCCTGTTCGACTTGTATACCTAATATTAATATGTAAACATTAGTGCATCAAGTAGGTATTCTTTGTAAATAAGTTTATTTTTCATCGGTTGTCTGATAACAAACAGGTTTGGTGCGTCATAGAAGCTGGGTCAAACCCCTCAGCGGTCTATTTGTCACCGACCGTTCCAAGGCACTTGCCCTATTGTCAACCATTTGTATTTGTGATGTCCTGCTTTTTATTAACCTTGTAGTTGGTGTTTGTTTTATTGCTTGTCTTTATTTGACTGGGTTCTGTGAAAGCTACATTTTCTGTTTGATTTTGATACTACTTTTGTTTAAAGCAAATGGTGTACACGTTTGCTTCCAATTGCACGGACATCGCCAAGATGCCTCAAATCGCTGTTAAAGAATGCAGTCGAATGTTGTGATTAGAAGACACTTCAGATGGTCTGATGTGTCGACGTCAGAAAGAATCGCCGACAATATTGACGCATGTAGCTTTAAAAACGTGAAAACTGATTTCATAAATATTCTCTGTAAACTGTCATATGTTGCCATAAGAATCATAATTTAGTCTAGACAGAAAGTTTCAAATATAATGGAGCACAGTAGACACGAAGCTTCAAACATTTTGGAGAATAACTGATGATTTTTCCGCAGATGTAGTTTTTAAATTGTTCTGTCCCGTTGAATTACTTGGTACAGGCATCACCATTGTCATTTCTAGACATATGAAATTATTCAACAAGACACATACTTCGATAATTAGAAATAAAGGGAAAATAAATGTCTAATAATGGAACTAGACGAATAAATGTGGTTTATTATAGCGACGAAATGTATTATTTTTGTTTTTCCAAGCTTACATTTTTTAAAAAACCTTTCTTACTTCCTCATCGACTTCTTGCAAAACTTAATTGCTATCGGATTAACAGTTTGCATTTTTATACTTTGAACTCAAAATTTGTCATTTAATATACCAGTATATTTTGATATACCAGTATATAGATGTTGCTTTTTTGCAGATGATATGGTTGTACTGGGATCAAGACCAGATGACTTTCAGCAAAGTCTTTGATACCTTTTTAGTATACTCTATGAATACTGGGAATCCTGGGGTCTTGAAGTTAATACTGGAAAGATATAGTTGTCTTCCATAAAAAGGGTAGAATTAAAGAATTTTAAAGGTGGAAGTTTATTAGATGCTGTCGATGATTTTAATTATTTCGGTGTGTTTTTATAATTATACTGGGTCTTTTTCGTTAAATCAACAATACGTGTCTTTGTGGAAAGGCCTTACATCGGAAGTAAAGCCGGTATTTACGGTGAGCTCTCTCGTTCCCTTTATACATCAATAGTTTGTTTGTATGGTGTTTACGTCATTTTCAACACATGTAAGGTTATACATGACGGTCGATTTTTTTTTGTGGTGGAGGCAGACCACCCACTTTTCCTATGTAGGACCAGTACTATACATATCCGTAAGAACCGACACTTCCTCACGTACAAGTCGAGCTCCCAGAGAGATTCGAACTCGCAGCGGTGAGAGGCGAAGGATTGCAACGCACCGTCATTAACCATTCGACCACGGAGACGCTTATACATCAATAGATATGTAAGAATGGTCAAATATTGGTATACACTATCGTCTACAGAATTGAATTGAACTGAATGTTGTTTAACGGCTCATCAACACAGTATAGGTTATTTAGAGCCGCCCCAGAGAGAGGGGAAGGATACATAGGAATCCGGGAACCTGCCCTACTCTTATTATCGAATAGATTCCTATGGGTCTTTAACGTGCTCGGAGGATAGACCGATACACGGGACCGCCCGGTTTAGGTCCCCATCCGACGGACGAGGCTAAGGGAAAGTGTCTTGCCCAAGAACACACCGACGGAACTCAGTGGCACCACGGAGGATTGAACCCGGGGCCTCCGGTTACAAATCCGCCTCGGTACCGACTGCGCAACGCCAGTCTACAGATAACATTATATTAAAAGCAATATCTAAGGATTTATTAGTAGTATAGAAACTGGCGGTATGGGCGCAGTTTTCCGATCGCGAAAACATGAAAATCACTAAAATATGTAAGTGGGGACTCGATCAAAATTTGATAAAAAAGAGACATTTTTGAACAAAAAAAAAGTGGAGGGGGGACCCTACCCGATTTTCTCATTTGTAATACAGACGTTTTGAAAGAAAAAAAGAGCGGAATGGGGAACCCTTGCATATTGTAGCATTTTTTCATACTTTTTGGGAAAAAATTATACTGGTGCCCTCGCTATATATTCTACTCGATCATGAAAACCCATCAAAAAAAATATTTTGCCGTCGAGCAAAGTCTGACGGAACAACATAGTCGTCATCACGATCCAAAACGGCATCAACTCCGGGTCTAGTCTCGGAAGTTAAACAAAATCAGAAGGAGCAAAGCAATCCTCATCATCACTTTACATATCACACTCGATCATGGCACTCAAAATGGGATTCTGGTAATGTTTGTGGAGCTACGTATTGAAATATCACCCAGTCAGAGATATCGAAATATCAGGGATGCTGAAATAGCATCAAATCAAGAATACTGAGACATCACAGAGTCAAGAATACTGGAACAGCATCGGATCAAGAATACTGAGATATCACAGAATCAAGAATACTGAAACAGCATCGAATCAATCATACCGGGAAATCAAAGAATCAAGAATACTGAGATATCATCAAATCAAGAATACTGAACTCGGGGCAAACCGGAGATATTGTGATATCACCGAACCAGAGATCTCGGATATCATCAACTCAAGAATACTGAGATATCACACAATCAAGAATACTGAGATATCACAGAATCAAGAATATACTGAGATATCATCAAATCAAGAATACTGAACTTGTAGCAAACCAGAGATATTGCGATATAATCAAATCAAGAATACCGAGATATCACAGGACCAATAATATGAGATATCATCAAATCAAGAATACTGAACTTGCAGCAAAGCAGAGATATTGACATATCATCAGACCAGAGATATTGAGATGTCATCAAATCAAGAATACTGAGATATCACAGAATCAAGAATACTGAAACAGCATCGAATCAAGAATACTGAGATATCACAGAATCAAAAATACCGGAACAGCATCAAATCAAGAATTCTGAGATATCACAGAATTAAAAATACTGAACTTGCAGCAAACCAGAGATACTGAAACAGCATCGAATCAAGAATACTGAAACAGCATCGAATCAAGAATACCGAGATATCACAGAATCAAGAATGCTGAAACAGCATCGAATCAAGCATGCTGGGATATCACGGAATCAAGAATACCGAAACAGCAGCAAATCAGAGATACTGAGATATCATCAAATCAGAGATATTGAGAATCCGTCACAGAATCAAGAATACTGAAATAGCATCGAATCAGGACTATTGAAATAGCATCGAATCAAGAATACTGATATATCATAGAATCAAGAATGCTGAAATATCACAGAATCAAGAACACTGGAACAGCATCAAGTCAAGAATACTGAGATATCGTAGAATCAAGAATATTGAGATTTAATTGAATCAAGAATACTGAGATATCATCAAATCAGAGATATTGAGATAGTATTGAATCAGAGATACCGAGATAGCATTGAAACAGAGATATTGGGAAATCATCAAATCAAGAATACCGAGATAGCAGCAAGTCAGAGATATTGAGATATTATCAAATCAAGAACTCTGAACTTGCAACAAACCAGAGATTTTGAGATATTATCAAATCAAACATACTCAAACAGTATCAAATCAAGAATGCTGAAATATCACAGAATCAAGAATACTGAGATATCATAGAATCAAGAATATTGAGATTTCATATAATCAAGAATACTGGAACAGCATCAAATCTAAATTACTGAGATAGCAGAAAATCATGAATACTGAAATAGTAACAAATCAGAGATTTCGCGGTATCATTAAATCATGAATACTGAAATAGCAGCAAATCAAGATTACTGAGACATCACAGAATCAAGAATACTGAAGCAGCATCGAATCAAGAATACTGAAATAGTAGCAAACCAGAGATACCGAGATAGCATTGAAACAGAGATATTGGGAAATCATCAAATCAAGAATACCGAGATAGCAGCAAGTCAGAGATATTGAGATATTATCAAATCAAGAACTCTGAACTTGCAACAAACCAGAGATTTTGAGATATTATCAAATCAAACATACTCAAACAGTATCAAATCAAGAATGCTGAAATATCACAGAATCAAGAATACTGAGATATCATAGAATCAAGAATATTGAGATTTCATATAATCAAGAATACTGGAACAGCATCAAATCTAAATTACTGAGATAGCAGAAAATCATGAATACTGAAATAGTAACAAATCAGAGATTTCGCGGTATCATTAAATCATGAATACTGAAATAGCAGCAAATCAAGATTACTGAGACATCACAGAATCAAGAATACTGAAGCAGCATCGAATCAAGAATACTGAAATAGTAGCAAACCAGAGATATTGAGAAATCATCAAACCAGAGATATTGAGATATCATCAAATCAAGAAAACCGAGATATCGCAGAATCAAAAATACCGGATCAGTATCAAATCAAGAATACTGAGATATCATCAAATCAAGAATACTGGAACAGCATCAAATCCAGAATACTGAGATATCATCAAATCAAGAATACTGAGATATCATCAATCAAGAATACTGAACTTGTAGCAAACCAGAGATATTGAGATATCATCAAACCAGAGATATTGAGATACGATCAAATCAAGAATACTGAGATATCATCAAATCAAGAATACTGGAACAACATCAAATCCAGAATACTGAGATATCATCAAATCAAGAATACTGAGATATCATCAATCAAGAATACTGAACTTGTAGCAAACCAGAGATATTGAGATGTCATCAAACCAGAGATATTGAGATATGATCAAATCAAGAATACTGAGATATCGCAGAATCAAGAATACTGGAACACTGTCAAATCAAGAATACCGAGATACCACAGAATCATGAATACTGAAACTGCATCGAATCAAGCATGCTGAGATATCACGGAATCAAGAATTTTGAGATATCACGGAATCAAGAATTCTGAGATATCATAGAATCAAGCATACTGAGATATCACAGAATCAAGATTACTAGAACATCACCAAATCAAGCATACTGAGAAATCTCAGAATCAAGAATACTGAAACAGCATCGAATCAAGCATGCTGAGATATATCAGAATCAAGAATACTGAGATATCATTAAATCAGAGATACTGAGATAGCATTGAATCAGAGATATTGAGAAATCATCAAATCAAGAAAACGGAGATAGTAGCAAATCATGAATACTGAAATAGCAGCAAATCAAGAATACTGAGATATCATCAAATCGGAGATATTGAGATAGCACGGAATCTATCACAGAATCAAGAATACTGGAACAGCATCAAGTCAAGAATACTGAGATATCACAGAATCAAATATACTGAGATATAATAGAATCAAGATTACTGAGATATCACAGAATCAAGTATACTGAGATATCATAGAATCAAGAATGATGAGATATCACAGAATCAAGTATACTGAGATATCATAGAATCAAGATTACTGAGATATCACAGAATCAAGTATACTGAGATATCATAGAATCAAGAATACTGAGATATCACAGAATCAAGTATACTGAGATATCATAGAATCAAGAATACTGAGATATCACAGAATCAAGTATATTGAGATATCATAGAATCAAGAATACTGAGATATCACGGAATCAAGAATACTGGAACAGTATCAAATGAAGAGTACTGAAATAGCAGCAAATCAAGAATACTGGGATGTCATAGAATTAAGAATACTGAGATATCACAGCATCAAGAATACTGAAACAGCATCAAATCAACAATACTGAGATGTTATCAAATCGAGAATACTGAATGTAGCAAACATATCATCAAATCAAGAATACTGAGATATCATAGAATCAAGCATGTTGAGATGTCACAGAATCAAGAATACTGGAACAGCATCAAATCAAGAGTACTGAAATAGCAGCACATCAAGAATACTGAGATGTCATAGAATCAAGAATACTGAGATATCACAGCATCAAGAATACTGAAACAGCATCAAATCAAGAATACTGAGATATCATCAAATCGGAAATACTGAACTTGCAGCAAACCTATCATCAAATCAAGAATACTGAGATATCATAGAATCAAGCATGTTGAGATGTCACAGAATCAAGAATACTGGAACAGCATCAAATCAAAAATACTGAACTTGCAGCAAACCAGAGATATCGAGATATCATCAAATCAAGAATACTGAGATATCACAAAATCAAGAATACTGGAACAGCATCAAATCAAGAATACTGAGATATCATCAAATCAAGAATATTGAGATATCATCAAATCAGGAATATTGAGATATCATCAAATCAGGAATACTGAGATATCATCAATTCAAGAATACTGAGATATCATCAAATCAGAGATCTCGAGATATCATCAAATCAAGAATACTGAAGTTGCAGCACATCAGAGATACTGAGATATCATCAAATCAGAGATACTGAGATATCATTAATTCAAGAATACTGAGATATCATCAAATCAGAGATCTCGAGATATCATCATTATCAGAGATACTGAAATAGCAGCAAATCAGAGATACTGAAATAGCAGCAAATCAGAGATCTCGAGATATCGTTAAATCAGAGATACTGAAATATCAGCAAATAAGAGATACTGGAATAGCAGCAAATCAGAGATACTGAGATATCATCAAATTAGAGATACTGGGATATTATCAAAGTAGGGATGCTGGGATGTCATCAAATCAGTGATACTGGAATAGCAGCAAATCAGAGATACTGAGAGATCATCAAATCAGAGATATTGAAATAACACGGAATCCATCACAGAATCAAGACTACTGAAATAACATCGGATCGAGACTATTGAAATAGCATCGAATCAAGAATACTGAGTTATTATAGAATCAAGCATGCTGAGATATCACAGGATCAAGAATACTGGAACAGCATCAAATCAAGAATACTGAGATATCGCAGAATCAAGAATCAAGAATACTGAGATATCATAGAATCAAGAATATTGAGATATCAAAGAATCAAGAATACCGGAACATCATCAAATCAGAATACTGGGATAGCAGCAAATCAGAAATATTGAGATAGCAGCAAATCAGAGATATTGGGATATCATCAAATCAAGAATACTGAGATATCATCAAATTAGAGATCTCGATATATCATCAAATTATGAGTACTGAAATAGCAGCAAATCAAGAATACTGAAACAGCATCGAATCAAGAATATTGAGATTTCATGAATACTGAAATAGCAGCAAATCAAGAATTCTGAGATATCATAGAATATATCAAATAATCGAGAATATTGAAACATCACTGAATCACAGGTATCGCCCAACCAGGGAAACTAGAATATCATCCAGACGGAGATAAGTTTAGTCAGGAAAGCAAGCTAATTCCATCTAGGATTACAACATGCATGAAACATACTGCAAGAATACAACAAGCATAATCTAACCATATCATGCAAACGACAAGAATGTTTGCTCTTTTTTTTCTACATGCATGCTTCCACAATGCTACGGAATTAGCACAGACATGCTAATGAAAATAAGCAAAGATGAGTTAAGATAAATTAAGATAAGTTAAGATAAGTTATCTTATTTTCACTAGCATGTCTGTGCTAATTCCGTAGCATTGTGGAAGCATGCATGTAGAAAAAAAAAGAGAAAACATTCTTGTCGTTTGCATGATATGGTTAGATTATGCTTGTTGTATTCTTGCAGTATGTTTCATGCATGTTGTAATCCTAGATGGAATTAGCTTGCTTTCCTGACTAAACTTATCTCCGTCTGGATGATATTCTAGTTTCCCTGGTTGGGCGATACCTGTGATTCAGTGATGTTTCAATATTCTCGATTATTTGATATATTCTATGATATCTCAGTATTCTTGATTTGCTGCTATTTCAGTATTCATGAAATCTCAGTATTCTTGATTCGATGCTGTTTCAGAATTCTTGATTTGCTGCTATTTCAGTACTCATAATTTGATGATATCTCGAGATCTCTGATTTGATGATATCTCAGTATTCTTGAATTGATGATATCCCAATATCTCTGATTTGCTGCTATCTCAATATTTCTGATTTGCTGCTATCCCAGTATTCTGATTTGATGATGTTCCGGTATTCTTGATTCTGTGATATCTCAATATTCTTGATTCTATGATATCTCAGTATTCTTGATTCTTGATTCTGCGATATCTCAGTATTCTTGATTTGATGCTGTTCCAGTTTACTTGATTCTGTGATATCTCAGCATGCTTGATTCTATGATATCTCAGTATTCTTGATTCGATGCTATTTCAATAGTCTTGATCCGATGCTATTTCAGTAGTCTTGATTCTATGATGGATTCCGTGTTATTTCAATATCTCTGATTTGATGATATCTCAGTATCTCTGATTTGCTGCTATTTCAGTATTCATGATTTGATGATATCTCAGTATCTCTGATTTGCTACTATTTCAGTTTCTCTGATTTGCTGCTATTTCAGTATTCATGATTTGATGCTGTCTCAGTATTCTTGATTTGCTGCTATTCAGTATCTCTTATTTGCTGCTATTTCAGTATGCTTGATTCTGTGATATCTCAGCATGCTTGATTCGATGCTGTTTCAATATTCTTGATGCTATGATATCTCAGTATGCTTGATTCTGTGATATCTCAGCATGCTTGATTCGATGCTGTTTCAGTATTCTAGATTCTGTGATATCCCAGTATGCTTGATTTGATGATATCTCAGTATTCCTGATTTGACGCTGTTTCAGTATTCTTGATTCTGTGATATCTCAGTATTCTTGATTTGCTGCTGTTTCATTATTCTTGATTCTGTGATATCTCAGTATGCTTGATTTGCTGCTATTTCAGTATCTCTGATTTGCTGCTATTTCAGTATTCATGATTTGATGCTAGTTTAGTATTCATGATTTGCTGCTATTTCAGTATTCTAGATTTGCTGCTAGTTCAGTATTCTTGATTTGATGATATCTCAGTATTCTTGATTCGATGCTATTTCAATATTCTTGATTTGCTGCTATTTCAATAATATTGATTTGATGATCTCTCGGTATTCTTGATTTGATGATCTCTCAGTATTCTTGATTTGATGCTATTTTAGTATTCTTGATTCGATGCTATTTCAGTATTCTAGATTCTGTGATATTCCATTATGCTTGATTTGATGATATCTCAGTATTCTTGATTTGATGCTGTTTCAGTATTCTTGATTCTGTGATATCTCAGTGTGCTTGATTTGCTGCTGTTTCATTATTCTTGATTCTGTGATATCTCAGTATTCTTGATTTCTGCTATTTCAGTATTCATGATTTGTAACCCTGTCTTCACCACCCTTTCTGTTGTTTTTTGTCTCTTTCATTGTAGTTTCAAGTCCTTGTTTGCAGTACAGTGCGGACCTACGATGCCATTGCGTTCGGACGCTGTGGTTTCTATAGGACCCTATATATCATTTTGATGATATCCCGAGATCTCTGATTTGATGATATCTCAGTATTCGTGATTTGATGATATCCCAATATCTCTGATTTGCTGCTATCTCAATATTTCTAATTTGCTGCTATCCCAGTATTCTGATTTGATGATGTTCCGGTATTCTTGATTCTTTGATATCTCAATATTCTTGATTCTACGATATCTCAGTATTCTTGATTCTTGATTCTGCGATATCTCAGTATTCTTGATTTGATGCTGTTCCAGTTTTCTTGATTCTGTGATATCTCAGCATGCTTGATTCTATGATATCTCAGTATTCTTGATTCGATGCTATTTCAATAGTCTTGATCCGATGCTATTTCAGTAGTCTTGATTCTGTGATGGATTCCGTGTTATTTCAATATCTCTGATTTGATGATATCTCAGTATCTCTGATTTGCTGCTATCCCAGTATCACTGATTTGATGACATCCCAGCATCCCTGATTTGATGATATCCCAGTATCTCTAATTTGATGATATCTCAGTATCTCTGATTTGCTGCTATTCCAGTATCTCTTATTTGCTGATATTTCAGTATCTCTGATTTGCTGCTATTTCAGTATTCATGATTTAATGATATCTCGCGATCTCTGATTTGCTGCTGTTTCAGTATCTCTGATTTGCTGCTATTTCAGTATCTCTGATTTGATAATATTTCGAGATCTCTGATTTGATGATTTCTCAGTATTCTTGAATTAATGATATCTCAGTATCTCTGATTTGATGATATCTCAGTATCTCTGATTTGATGATATCTCAGTATCTCTGATGTGCTGCAACTTCAGTATTCTTGATTTGATGATATCTCGAGATCTCTGATTTGATGATATCTCAGTATTCTTGAATTGATGATATCTCAGTATTCCTGATTTGATGATATCTCAGTATTCCTGATTTGATGATATCTCAATATTCTTGATTTGATGATATCTCAGTATTCTTGATTTGATGCTTTCCAGTATTCTTGATTTTGTGATATCTCAGTATTCTTGATTTGATGATATCTCGATATCTCTGGTTTGCTGCAAGTTCAGTATTTTTGATTTGATGCTGTTCCAGTATTCTTGATTCTGTGACATTTCAACATGCTTGATTCTATGATATCTCAGTATTCTTTATTTGATGATAGGTTTGCTGCAAGTTCAGTATTCTCGATTTGATGATATCTCAGTATTCTTGATTTGATGCTGTTTCAGTATTCTTGATGCTGTGATATCTCAGTATTCTTGATTCTATGACATCTCAGTATTCTTGATTTGTTGCTATTTCAGTACTCTTGATTTGATGCTGTTCCAGTATTCTTGATTCTGTGACATCTCAACATGCTTGATTCTATGATATCTCAGTATTCTTGATTTGATGATAGGTTTGCTGCAAGTTCAGTATTCTCGATTTGATAATATCTCAGTATTCTTGATTTGATGCTGTTTCAGTATTCTTGATGCTGTGATATCTCAGTATTCTTAATTCTATGACATCCCAGTATTCTTGATTTGCTGCTATTTCAGTACTCTTGATTTGATGCTGTTCCAGTATTCTTGATTCTGTGCTATCTCAGTATTCTTGATTCTATGATATCTCAATGTACTTGATTCTGTGATATCTCAGTATTCTTGATTCTATGATATCTCAGTATACTTGATTCTGTGATATCTCAGTATTCTTGATTCTATGATATCTCAGTATACTTGATTCTGTGATTTCTCAGTATTCATGATTCTATGATATCTCAGTATACTTGATTCTGTGATATCTCAGTATTCTTGACTTGATGCTGTTCCAGTATTGTTGATTCTGTGATAGATTCCGTGCTATCTCAATATCTCCGATTTGATGATATCTCAGTATTCTTGATTCTATGATATCTCAGTATACTTGATTCTGTGATATCTCAGTATTCTTGATTCTATGATATCTCAGTATACTTGATTCTGTGATATCTCAGTATTCATGATTCTATGATATCTCAGTATACTTGATTCTGTGATATCTCAGTATTCTTGACTTGATGCTGTTCCAGAATTGTTGATTCTGTGATAGATTCCGTGCTATCTCAATATCTCCGATTTGATGATATCTCAGTATTCTTGATTTGCTGCTATTTCAGTATTCATGATTTGCTACTATCTCCGTTTTCTTGATTTGATGACTTCTCAACATCTCTGATTCAATGCTATCTCAGTATCTCTGATTTAATGATATCTCAGTATTCTTGATTCTGAGATATCTCAGCATGCTTGATTCGATGCTGTTCTAGTATTCTTGATTCTGAGATTTCTCAGTATGCTTGATTTGGTGCTGTTCTAGTATTCTTGATTCTGTGATATCTCAGTATGCTTGATTCTATGATATCTCAGAATTCTTGATTCCGTGATATCTCAAAATTCTTGATTTTGTGATATCTCAGCATGCTTGATTCGATGCAGTTTCAGTATTCATGATTCTGTGGTATCTCGGTATTCTTGATTTGACAGTGTTCCAGTATTCTTGATTCTGCGATATCTCAGTATTCTTGATTTGATCATATCTCAGTATCTCTGGTTTGATGACATCTCAATATCTCTGGTTTGCTACCAGTTCAGTATTCTTGATTGATGATATCTCAGTATTCTTGATTTGATGATATCTCAGTATTCTTGATTTGATGTTGTTCCAGTATTCTTGATTTGATGATATCTCAGTATTCTTGATTTGATCGTATCTCAATATCTCTGGTTTGATGATATCTCAATATCTCTGGTTTGCTACAAGTTCAGTATTCTTGATTGATTATATCTCAGTATTCTTGATTTGATGATATCTCAGTATTCTTGATTTGATGCTGTTCCAGTATTCTTGATTTGATGATATCTCAGTATTCTTGATTTGATACTGATCCGGTATTTTTGATTCTGCGATATCTCGGTATTCTTGATTTGATGATATCTCAATATCTCTGGTTTGATGATTTCTCAATATCTCTGGTTTGCTACTATTTCAGTATTCTTGATTCGATGCTGCTTCAGTATTCTTGTTTCTGTGATGTCTCAGTATTTTTGATTTGCTGCTATTTCAGTATTCATGATTTAATGATACCGCGAAATCTCTGATTTGTTACTATTTCAGTATTCATGATTTTCTGCTATCTCAGTATTCTAGATTTGATGCTGTTCCAGTATTCTTGATTATATGAAATCTCAATATTCTTGATTCTATGATATCTCAGTATTCTTGATTCTGTGATATTTCAGCATTCTTGATTTGATACTGTTTGAGTATGCTTGATTTGATAATATCTCAAAATCTCTGGTTTGTTGCATGTTCAGAGTTCTTGATTTGATAATATCTCAATATCTCTGACTTGCTGCTATCTCGGTATTCTTGATTTGATGATTTCCCAATATCTCTGATTCAATGCTATCTCGGTATCTCTGATTCAATGCTATCTCAATATCTCTGATTTGATATCTCAGTATTCTTGATTCAATGAAATCTCAATATTCTTGATTCTACGATATCTCAGTATTCTTGACTTATTGCTGTTCCAGTGTTCTTGATTCTGTGATATTTCAGCATTCTTGATTCTATGATATATCAGTATTCTTGATTCGATGCTATTTCAATAGTCCTGATTCGATGCTATTTCAGTATTCTTGATTCTGTGACGGGTTCTCAATATCTCTGATTTGATGATATCTCAGTATCTCTGATTTGCTGCTGTTTCGGTATTCTTGATTCCGTGATATCCCAGCTGGCTTGATTCGATGCTGTTTCAGCATTCTTGATTCTGTGATATCTCGGTATTCTTGATTCGATGCTGTTTCAGTATTCTTGATTCGATGCTGTTTCAGTATCTCTGGTTTGCTGCAAGTTCAGTATTCTTGATTCTGTGATATCTCAGTATTCTTGATTTGATGCTGTTCCGGTATTCTTGATTCTGTGATATCTCAGAATTCTTGATTCGATGCTGTTCCAGTATTCTTGATTCTGTGATATCTCAGTATTCTTGATTTGATGACATCTCAATATCTCTGGTTTGATGATATCTCAATATCTCTGCTTCGCTGCAAGTTCAGTTTTCTTGATTTGATGATATCTCATATTCTTGGTCCTGTGATATCTCGGTATTCTTGATTTGATGATATCGCAATATCTCTGGTTTGCTACAAGTTCAGTATTCTTGATTTGATGATATCTCAGTATTCTTGATTCTGTGATATCTCAGTATTCTTGATTGTGTGATATCTCAGTATTCTTGATTTGATGATATCCGAGATCTCTGGTTCGTTGATATCTCAATATCTCCGGTTTGCCCCGAGTTCAGTATTCTTGATTTGATGATATCTCAGTATTCTTGATTCTTTGATTTCTCGGTATGATTGATTCGATGCTGTTCCAGTATTCTTGACTCTGTGATGTCTCAGTATTCTTGATTTGATGCTATTTCAGCATCCCTGATATTTCGATATCTCTGACTGGGTGATATTTCAATACGTAGCTCCACAAACATTACCAGAACCCCATTTTGAGTGCCATGATCGAGTGTGATATGTATAGTGATGATGAGGATTGCTTTGCTCCTTCTGATTTTGTTTAACTTCCGAGACTAGACCCGGAGTTGATGCCGTTTTGGATCGTGATGACGACTATGTTGTTCCGTCAGACTTTGCTCGACGGCAAAATAATTATTTTGATGGGTTTTCATGATCGAGTAGAATATATAGCGTGGGCACCAGTATAATTTTTCCCCAAAAAGTATGAAAAACTGCTACAATATGCAAGGGTTCCCCCTTCCGCTCTTTTTTCTTTCAAAACGACTATATTATAAATGAGAAAATCGGGAAGGGTGCCCCCTTCCACTCTTTTTTTTCAAAACGTCTGTATTACAAATGAGAAAATCGGGTAGGGTCCCCACTCCACTTTTTTTTGTTCAAAAAGTCTCTTTTTTATCAAATTTTGATAGAGTCCCCCCTTACATATTTTAGTGATTCTCATGTTTTCGCGATCGGAAAACTGCGCCCATACCGCCAGTTTCTATACTACTTTTATTATCCAACTGTAATGAGGGCGCGACGAATTGGCTGAATAATTTAAGGTGTATTCTAAACAGTAACGGTTTTAATAATGTCTGGGATAATCCCATGAGGTGTCAGACCGGTGAAAATCAGCCCATTGAACACATTGCAATATAGGCTATATTTGGAGATCAGTCACAAGTTCCACAACATTCGTTTGCTTAAATACACTTTTATTCTGTGTATTAAACACATTTGGCTAGCAAACGGTCCCATATCTGGAATAAAACACCGAATCAGTTTTTCAACATTTCGCGTCATTCATTCACACCATGCGTATTTTGAAATAAACATCTGTCAAAACCACAACTCTACCTAACCTCTGTGCTCATACTCTCCAAAGAAATAATCCTGACAAACACAGTAAAATACTTACTATTCATGACAACAGACATACTGCTTTAACCTCAGGTTAGATTTAACAATGAAGTAGGAACTAATCATGAGAAAAACACATGCAAACTAGAAACTTTGGATTCTTTCAAGGAACTATTTCAGCACCCTACGACCCGGAAATACTTCCTGACTGGTCTGACACCATGAGTGTTAGTTTTAAACTGCTTCCTTCAATATTTAAACAAGGATTAGTTGTATATGATGAAGATTTATTATAATTTTATCAAACCGGTGATAACTTAGGGTTTACATGAGAGAACTAATCGTGAAGGTCAAGGTCATTTTTAGAGCACTAATAATAACTGTGTTGAATTGGGTGGGTAAAAAACTTACTAGTTTTACAAGGGTGGGCATGTGAACTCTAAGTTATCATCGGTTTGATAAAATTATAATCAATCTTCATCAAATTTCGATTAATTTTATCAAACCATGGTGATAACTTGGGTTTCCATGAGATTTCAGAGCGTCACACAGTCATTATTACTATTTCACTATTTATCAGTTATATTATTTCGATGAAAAATGGTAATATGTTAATTACCATTCACATAACTACATATATTAAAGTATCACGAGTTACCTTCCATAATTATATATTTTAATTATATGTATCCCATACCTGTACAGAAGTTACTAGACTGACAACAAATAATTATTTGTATCACTTTGACCATTATTTGTCAAATTAAATACATGTAACTTAGATCAGCATAGTTTCATGTGTTGCATAATCGTGTATTATATAAAAGCAATAGCTCATATTCCCTTTATAATCTGTCATATATTCATATGCATGCAATCATGCATTTCCCTAACCAATTTTTAGTTCCAACATTTTATTACGCATACCTATATAAATCCTGTTGATTAAGTATTTCACTTATATATATATTTCATAATTTGTCATATGATGATTTTTTTAAAAACTCGCCTCTTACCGTATAATTATGTATACTGTAAAAGTGTACGCGATTTCACTTACTTGTTACATGACATACTTATCTGTCACATCACTTAACCTAAATTAAACAACCGCCCGTCGCCAGCGCATATGCTCGCTTCACTGACAATAAGCGCGTGAGATTTTCCTCCCAGGAATCCGCTTTTGTCAACATTATCTTAGCCTTCCGGATTTCCCGGTATTCACTGGCATTTTTAGTTTTTCCCGGTGTTTCATTGGCTTTCCCACACCACCACCACCACTCTCCAAGTCCTTCACTGGCTTTCCTCAGTTTCTATGCGAGCTTGAAGACTAGCTCGAAACCATTAATACTTGCTTAAAGCATTGTATGACGTCATTTGCATTTACCATATCATTAATTATACATCCCATTCTGTTTTAACAACGAAGTTAGAACACATATGTTTATTTACAGTCAGTTTGAGTACAACTGTTTTCATTTCCAATATACATGTATACTATTACATAGTATTTACTTTATAAATGTCAAAGTTCAACGTGTGTATTGTGTTGTTGTCATACATCTTTTGTATATATTATTAATTTATTATGTATCACCGTATATACCGGTACCTGTAATATCTGCATGAGAGGGTATGCAAGTACCCTGACGTAGTAAGAGTTCATAGCCTCTATTCCTAATACTAATCCATTGATACAACTGTTGTATCGGACTTATTATAGTAGATATTGCCCAACATCCATTCATGATTACAGCCGGGAGGTACCTTTTAATTACTAGGTTTGAACTAGGTTCAACACAGTAGTTCAGTCCGATAATTTCGATCTTGAACATTCACAAAGTGTGCCTCTCCCTACTCAGTGAGATCTTCTCTAAAATTTCTTGGAACAAGAAAACAATAGCTCTACCTCTGAGTAACTTTATTATTAAGACCCCTAGTTCTTATCTCTGCAGTTCTAGCTATTAAAGTATAACGGTCATTATTTATCTACTGCTGAATAAAAATGTCTTCTAATAAACATACTTAATTCAACAGCCTAATAACCATCAGTATAATAATTATCAGCATAATAATATTGTTTTCCCCAGTAGTTTTTCCACTATCATTTATATAATGTACCCATTTCATCATCAATACTGAATTGCTCGTTTTTAAAAAACTTAATGATTTCTCTTGATTTCCCCCTGATATTTTGGTAAAGAAAACATCTACACAGACTGACTCAAATTTATTAAAAAGTGCCACACCCTCAGGTATGTGTAGGACTCAGTCTTTACCATTGACGGTCAATCAAGTTTACTATAAACCATTAACAGCACGTATATGTTTTAAACATTGCATATATATGCACATGTATGTAACTTGATTCCAAGTAAAACTGTTTATCGGTATTATTAGCCGAATTAATGAAGCTTCGAAGCATCCGACTGTCTTATACAGACCGTCAAATTTTAAAATCCTAAATGATCTGTTCGAGTGAAATGTATCCCACTATTAATCTACATGACTGAACACTCAAAAAGGGTATCATGATTACCCTAGAATGTACAAGAACATATAAAACTATGGGTTTGTTCACGTGGGTTGCTTGACGAGTAGTCGTCAAAATTTTGCTTTGTTGGCAACTCATTTATCACGATGTTTCCTATTCCGTATACATCTTCATTAATTAATTAATCAACTTAATTTATGAACAAGTTCATTGTATGTTTCTCAGCAGTTGTCTTGATACTGTTTACAATTAGAGATACAAAATATATATACCAAGTAGATATCTATAGGTTTTCTACTGTTGCTTTTGCTATTAATCGTACTTATCTTTCCGATTTTCTGTCGATTACTTGTTTTTCTACAAACTTGATAATCAAAGTAAAACCTTTAAATTTCGCTACAACTGAATCGGGACTCGTTTTGAGACAACACGCGACGTAACTTACCTCATTCCTAAGTGTCCGGACCTCTCGAAATAGCAAGCCGGTGTAGTCGTATGAGGTTACATTGCACCATTGATTTTCCTTCTTTGTTTTATATAGGACGAATGTATATCAAGAGATAAAAAATGCGCATTTTTCTCCGTAGAAAATTTTAAAACACATATCAATCAAACGATCGAGCGTCCGCCAATATAAAAATGCAATAAAAACAGGGGGTCATGTATCATGTAAGAACAAGCCAATCTGTTGAATGACGTCACGTTCTATTTTGACACGTCACAGATAGATTTACCCCATTTCTACTTTCGCTTTACTGTCTATGTCAATTATAATTAAATATCTCAAACAAACACTAATCAATGTTCACAATACATCATTTGGCTGAATTATAGGTAATAATAACAAAAAGCAATCAAAAGTATGCATTTTGTATCACAAGTAAGGCAGGGAAACGTTTTTTATTAGGCACTATTTGACTATACACCACGGAAGCACAAACGCAATGGTGCAATGTAACCTATGAGGCGCCATACGTGACTATATGTTGTAAGATAAATATATACGTTGCGTTTAAAATATATATACTGAATACAAAATATATATGAAACAGACAAATATATACGTTACTACGAAATATATATATTCTATCCAAAAATATATATCATACAAATATATATGTTACTCCTAGAAATATATATTCTGAAAAATATATGTTATATTACCGAAACATATATTCGCTTTATAAACATATATTGTCAGTCTTAATATATTGAAGATGAAACTATTTGAGATAAAAATAAATAGTTTCTCTAAAATAAATATATTGCAGACACAATTATATCAATGAAATATCGACAAATAATGGTGCGAACTTCTGGGTGACCGAAACTAAATAAATATTTGTTTTCCAAATATATATGCCTTCCGCAAATAAAGGCATACAGGAAGTAAATCACTGTGGTATTCATGCCTGGTGTAGTCGAAAGGAGTTCCCAAATATATAATCCCTAACTTTTTTTGTGATAAAAGGCATTTTTGAGTATTTAAGGCCTGTTTTTCTGGCTGAAATGACTTTATTGACTTGTTTGTGATAGCTAAAAACCATTTGCATGGTTGTATGATGATGATTTCATTTGTCAACTTGACAGTTTTGAAAGTGAAAGTAGAACATATTTAAGAGGTGCCGAATGAACGCAGTTTGTTCACGGTATCAACAAAGATCAGAATTTTATTTTCTTATATGCCACATGACCCCTACTATTCTCAGCAGTTTTCTAGAGAGGCAGGTCTCATGACTAAGAACATGTAAGTGAATCTTAGTTTGAACTTCATTCTGAAAAATGGATAACTAAAAAGCTTGCTCAATATTGCATTGGACTCAATGGGATTTGATTTACTTCTGGTACACCTAAATACGTTGGAATAGACTGTGCTGCAAATATATACTTTGGCGTAGACTGCTACACTGTCCCGTTTTTTATGGGCGGCCATTACCGCCAAAAGTATGTTTTTAATAAATCATCCAGTCAAAGACGAATTAATTCATCGGTATTGTATTTAATTCAATGTAACTTTAATAAAAAAATATATTTTGAAACCATCAAATCAAACTTAAAACAATCCGATGCTTTGTGAAATAATCCGGAGTGTTTTATCAAACCATCTAATCGAACTTGAAACGATTCAATGCAATGCTAAACAGTTCTGTCGAAAACATGAATCATTATATCTCTCCCTCGTCTTGCTGACGAATTGAATGTTGTTTAACGGCTCATCAAGACAGTATAGGTTATTTAGAGCCGCCCCAGAGAGAGGGGAAGGATACATAGGAATCCGGGAACCGTGTCCTACTCTTAGTATCGAATATATTCCTATGGTTATTTAACGTGCTCGGAGGATAGACCGATACACGGGACCGCCCGGTTTAGGTCTCCATCCGACGGACGAGGCTAAGGGAAAGTGTTTTGCCCAAGAACACACCGACGAATCTCAGTGGCACCACGGAGGATTGAACCCGGGACATCCGGTTACAAATCCGCCGCGCTACCGACTGCGCCACGCCAGCCGAGGCAACGCGCCTGATGCATTCGGATAATTTAAACATCATTGAGGTGGTGGAACGGAGGGTGGGGGATACGGTTTACGTGATCAGTACGTTGGTAAGAAGATGGAGCATCGACGAATCTGATATGTCACGACAGTTTCTTGTATTACAAAACTACGTTTGGACGATGTATGATCATTATCGCTGTCGCGTATTTCAATATCTACTAGCTATTACACTAACGAGGTGTGATCCAAGGCCTGAAATTGCGGGTTGCTTAACAACTGATGAAGTTGTTTGAAAGAAATAATAGTCTATCTGACAGACAGCATGGTTTCAGAAAGAAAATATCCTGTGAGAGACAGCTCATAAACACGCTCCAGGACTTAGCATCCGGTCTAAATGACAAACAACAGACAGATGCCATTCTGCTCGACTTCGGGGATTGCGTAGACCCCAATCAGAGATGTTTTTAACCTGTTTTTAACCACATGTGCAAGTATTTTCGGGAGGAACCCGGCACATTATAGGTAGAAGAAGAAGAAGAAGAAGAAGAAGAAGAAGAAGAAGAAGAAAAAAAAGAAGAAGAAGAAGAAGAAGAAGAAAATAATAAGAAGAAGATAGCCGTTTGATCGTCCATTTTTTGCGGATTTGTTATGTTTTCATGGTAAATAAACTACAACATGCGGAACACTTGTTCTCGGACGCTGGGAAATTTGGCTTGTCTCAAGTTTGAAAAACGCGACAGTGTAGCAGTCTACGTCAACGTATATATTTGCAGCACAGTCTATGCCAACGTATATATTTGCACAAGGCATATATATTTGGAAAAATATTCATTAAGTTTCGGTCACACAGAAATTCGCACCATTTATTTATCGATCTTTCATTGATATATTTGTGTCTGCAATATATTTATTTTAGAGAAACTATTTATTTTCTCTCAAATATTTTCATCTTCAGTATATAAAGACAGACAATATATTTTTATAAAGCGAATACATTTTTCGGTATAACATATAAATGTTTGCGTCTACAATATATAAATTAGGAAAAACATATATTCAAACTAACGTATATATTTGCGTCTACAATATATATATTTAAAACTGAATATATATTTTTCAGAATATATATTGCTAGGAGTAACATATATTTGTATGATATATATTTTTGGACAGAATGTATATAATTCGGAGTAACGTATATATTTGTCTGTATCATATATATTTTGTATTTTATACATATATTTCGGAGTAACGTATATATTTGTCTGTATCATATATATTTTTGTATTCAGTATATTTATTTTACACATAACGTATATATTTATCTTACAACATATAGTCACGTATGACGCCTCATATAGTTGAATCCGTTTTCCGAATTCTCAAAAAATAAGCCTACGAGAATATGTCCTTGATTATTAATCAACTGTTTCCTCGCTTTTTAATAATTTATCAGCATAATACCGTTTCGACCATTCAGAAACAGCGATAAAATATCATTTCCGTACTTCTCGGGGTTTCCCCCGTTCTCAACACTTCGAATTTCCGAACTATTTATAGATGT
This sequence comes from Cyrtodaria siliqua, assembly GCA_037043455.1. NCBI lineage: Eukaryota > Metazoa > Mollusca > Bivalvia > Adapedonta > Hiatellidae > Cyrtodaria > Cyrtodaria siliqua. The sequence continues at coordinate 44,903 of JAWPHD010012867.1, forward strand.
CCGCGTCATTCGTGAAAACGCAGCCAATCGGTACCGCGATTTCCAACTTTCGAAAGTTCCTGCATTGATTTAGGCCATTTCGGCCCTGCATTGAACTTTTACCGTATGCATAGTTCCATTTCGAAACAGCCATTTCGGCAATGATTTCAACTTTTACGGTATGCATTGATCGGCCATTTTCGGCCTTGCATCAGTCTCGTATTCAACCATATCGGTCTCGTAAATTGGATTCTGGAGGATTTCCCTCTAAAACATCGACAAATTGAGTGTCAGTCTGAACGAAATTATTCCCGAATGTCCCCGTGTTTAATAATTTTCTCTCAATCTCAATTAAAAGATTGCTTTCGATTTTTTTGTTCGGCGGTCAACTTCCTTCCTTCCTTCCTCCCTCCCTCCCTCCCTCCCTCCTTCCTTCCTTCCTCCTTCCTTCCTTCCTTCCTTCCTTCCTTCCTCCTTGATTGAAGTCATCTAGACCTGAAGATGATGAATACCCCCGCTTTGAAACGTTTGAAGTGAAAATTCATTATACAATATTAGAGTGGAAAACTTTTGCAATCAAATGCCATTTAGGTAATCAACAATTTGTGATGTAGAGGGACATGAGGTCATCAGTTGTTATAAGTAAGTAAGTAAGTAAGTAAGTAAGTAATTTTTTTATTATAGTGACATGTGTATACGGAAATAACAAACATTTAATACAAATGCATAAAGAAACACCCGGCCCAACGGACCTATAAGTCACCTTATAATTATAGTTTACAAGTAGTCAACATGGTTAAAACATAATAGAAAATACTGTTATGAGCTCACAATGTACAATTTACAATACAATTAAAGTTACAAAGGGTTCATTCAAAAATATTATATATATTGCTATAAATAGTGTCAGTTTAATTCAATAATTGCACCACATGTTTACAGTTACGAGTTATATATATGAAGTTTTGGAACAATCCATTGGACATTGTTTGAAAAATGCAAGTAATAAGGACAAGTTACGCGACAAGACGGAACAATACGGACAGCGTGTATAAAGCCTCCTATATAGCCCCCACGTCACTTTTGTGTAGCGGGATATAACACAAAAAATCTTACTGAAACAAATTACAAACTTGAAACACTGATTTTCGTGTTCATATCATCTCTAATTGCATGAATAATCAGTACTTTTGCATATGTTGTGAATTCATCTTAATGGATGATCTATTTTCTAACCAGTACATTACACGGGTCTACGTCTCACAACACAGTTAATTTTGCATTGCTCTACATATGTAGCAGGACCCCTCTGGACCACTGTAGAACTTCCTGAATTTTCTTAGAAATATTTTCGTTGTGAAACAACTTGAATTCTGTTGCTCGAATTATCAAGAAAAAAACACTGGGTTGACCAATTTGCTCTTTTTTTAATATCAGTAGTTTGAAGAGACCCTCTTGCATTTTCCATTTCACTTACATTTTCAAGTGTATCACTACCCGGTATTAAATTCTCAGATCTAGGCTCAGAAATATTCAGGCATATCCAAACCTTTATGAAATCATGGACTTGTCCCATTCTTGTCACCTGCAAAAAAAGAGAGAAACTATTTAAACATTTTAAAAATAAAGAAGATCCTAATAAATAGATCTTTTTTTTAAGCGCCAGAAAGTTCCTACGGTAACTGGCAAGGGAAATAACTGTTTAGTGAGACATTTCAACGATTTATGTCATTCATTCACACTATGCGTATTTTGAAATAAACATGTGTCAAATGTGCATGTCTATCTATCCTCTGTGCTCATGCTCTCCGACAACATAGCCCTGGACAACACAGTGAAATACTTGCTATTCATGACAACAAACACAACACTTTAACATCAGGTTAAATTTTAACTGTGAAATGGAAATAAATTTGGAGAAAAACACATGCAAATTACAAACTTTGGATTCTTTTCCATGGACCTAGTTTAGCATCCTACGACACGGAAGTACTTTCTCACCGCTCCTACATCAAAAGCATTATTGTGCTGAAATAATACAACTGTGTAATTTAGTTAGATATATGTAGTGTTTTTACATTGAATATAGTTAAAGTGCGGACAGAGTATACTTCTGTTTCTAAGTAAGCACATGCAATACTTCCAATTTAAACATCTTGCATTTAAAAGACAGAAACAAAGACAGAAACAGTTGCATACATCCACGGAAGAGAACACACATAAATTTATAAGCGCGTATAGCTCTGAGCAATACAAACAATGTGTGGGGTCATTGCAGTCAAACAGAAGCTATGCATTCCAATATCGGCCTGTGCGGTGTAACGAATTTCCCAGCCGGGTGGGGAACCGATTACAGGCCACACAACTTGAAATGATTCTTTGGAATTGTTCTTTGTTTATGTGTGCGTTTGTTGTTGACTGTCGTCCTTGAATGCTACTTTTCCTGTCCGATTTTTATATCTAATTGATAGCCCTATTGTTAACCCTTGTATGTTTGTGATGTCTTATTTTGCCTTTTATTCATTTTTATATATCGTTGTTCTTTGTTTATGTTTGTGGTTGACTATCGTCCTTGAATGCTACTTTTCCTGTTCGATTTTTATATCTATATTGAAAGTAAGTGTGACGATCAGACCCGTGTTCTACTGTCCGGTAGAAGTTAATTGTATCTGGCCTCTGATAGTACGGTGTAGTGTTTTAGACGCTGTAGTGTTTCTGGCGGGGTAAGGATAAAATATTCATGTTTGAATGTAATGGGATTAGAAAACGTTAACTATAAGGATATAATTGGATAGACGGTATGTAGCATTTCCTTAATAAATTTCATGATCGTAAGAGGTTCGTCGATCTCGCGAAGTATAGTTGAATGTAACTTCCCGGCCATGTAAACCTAGCGTGATGATGCTTCAATGATCTGATTGATTTTACTTATAGCTGCCATAACTGAATGAATAATACTTTCGAAGAATATCAAAATCGTTATTTACGGTCGTAATCTCTAAAACCCGGCACCCCTATCTTGTTCGTTCGACTATATTAAAATAATAATAATAATAATAATAATTTCTTTATTTAACGAAGGTTAAAACACATTGAGTTGCACACACGCAAACATCCATATTCACAACAATACTACAAATCCGACAAACACTCATTGGTTAATACATTCATTATATTCTTAATTAATAATCAAGATATCCATAGTGTCATATATGACGGATTTTTAAGCAATTACATGCATACAGTGCCAGTTTCACCCAAGAAAAAATTTAATAACAACAACCCAAAAGCGACATAATTATATAGTATTATCAGCTAGTTTATATCCTGTTTTTGGAAAAGAAATTGTTTTAAATTGTATTTAATGAATGGACTGGACCATTTGGAATAGGATCGTCTGGCCACGTGATTTTGTTTGCATAATCAAACGCGGGTCCCCTGAAGATTGTTCATTCTGGTTTATGTCACCGTAGAATGAACATCTCTTCGAGATAAATAACTTTGGTAATAGATAACATTTCCGGGTAATACTATTGCTGAATAGCTTAAGGAAAAATGCGATAGTGTCATTTTAGACTATGGTCACTGAATAGCTTAACGTGAAAGGTGCCATAGATCTGGGATTTGTTAAAGATACCTGGGTCTAAATCAAACAAATCTTTGAGCACAATAATCGGACTCAAAATCTAATTTTTTGCAAACCCTATCAAAACAAAAGTATGGGTAAGAATTGTGAGATTCAGACATTTTCTGTTACATTACCTTTAAAATTATTTATTTCTGTAAGTAAATATAGTAATTTTCTTGCAAAATTGTTTTTATTTGGAATTTAAAAAAATGAGAATTTGAGTCGAGTCCGATTCTTGTGCTCAAAAGTTTGATGAATATTAGTCCTGGTATAAGATGTACCAGAGTTTCAGCTTGTCAATAGAGTAGTATAAGTAGTATATACTGTGCTTCAAAACCGCCAGAGAGGATTTGATGAACTAGTGTATCTGAGGCCTCGACTTGTATATATACATATAGTAATAGATCTAACCCCATTAATTATATCTGACTCCAAGCCCATAAACTCATTTTAAATAATCTAAGTTGATTTATTGTGCAAGACTCTTTAATGAATAGTTAATCATTTGTTATAATCAACGGACAAAGCAGTCCCGAGGAAAATATTATATAGATCTATAGTTTAAAAGAGCGTTGCACGTTACAAATTTGGGCCCGACGTGGGGCACTATTATCATATCAGTTTGATAAGCTTACCCGATTTACAATACAAGAATAATGGGCAACGTTCAGATGGACAACGTTCGGCTGGCTTATACAGAGGAGCTGAAGCGATGCTATGATCAACTAGAAGAGTTGAGGGTACAGATGCACGTGATGAAGTTAGAGAATGAAAAGCTCAGGCTTGAGAAGGAACTGAAGCCCTACTGAAGCTAGAACAATCCCTGTTGGCAGCTTCGACGCCGAGACCACGACGTTTGTTACCCAAGACACCAGTTAGTCAAGGGGCCATGGTGAAGTTTTATGGCATACTTAAGTGTGCGGATAAAAAGACAGATACCGACCAGGGGCCGGACAGTGTTGTTAGTAAAGGAAAGGAGACAACCTCCAGTGATAAGGGTAGCAAGCGTGCTGCCATGAAGCCCGCGACTTACGATGGAACCGGGCCTTGGACTAACTACAAAGCACATCTTCAGGATGTGCAGAGTTAAACAAGTGGTCATATGATAAGAAGGGGTTATATCTTTCTGTGTCGCTAGAAGGCAGGCACAGGGCGTGTTTGGAAATCTAGCTTCGAAATCTACTGACTATGATCAACTAGTAAAGGGTCTGGAAGAAAGATTTTCACCACCAAATCAAACCGAACTTTACAGGGTGCAGCTGAGGGACAGGCGACAAAAAGCCACGGAAGCTATCGCTGAATTGGGTCAAGACATTAGGAGATTGACGAACCTTGCTTATCCCAGTGCACCAGGCGATGTACAAGAGACGCTGGCAAAGGATCGATTTGTGGACGCTCTTATTAGCTCAGATATGCGGTTAATGATGCTGTCAGACATGCAATTGAATTAGAGGCATTTTAAGGAGCGGAAAAGATGCAAGAAGCGAAGATAGTTATGAAGACCGCTGATGAATCGTCGGAGCTGAACGACATGAAGTAGAGAGTGGAGGAAATGCAAGCCTGCATTGAACATATGAATGAGCAATAATCATTGCGCGCAGGGACAGTCTTCCAATGTATACTGGAGAGGCCGAGGACGTTGTAGAGGATCATTTTATCGGCCTCCAACTAATTGATTGAGGCTCGGACAAACACCTGAAGAAAGATTGCCCTTCACCAGATAGTAAAGGAAGTATGCACAAAGTTCAAAAGTTCAAAAGCAGACGTTGATCACAAAGTGAAATCTGCAGGCAAACAGCTGACAGGACTTTATACAGCAGCCAAATTAGAAGGACGGGTCGTCGATTGTCCTATAGGTACAGGTGCAACATTAACGCTTATGTCATCCTCGATATGGGAAAGCATGCTACCTGAGTTTAAACTGGAAGAATGCCATGGCAATATAGTGTCAGCATCTGGTGATAAGTTAGAAATATTCGGGAAGACGAATATAAAATTGAACTTCCAAGGCATTATGGTTGAGTTAAAAGTAGTCAATACTTGGGCTTGACTTCATGAAACAGTGCCATGTTACCATTAATGTTGAAGCAAAAACCTGCAGTATAGATGGAACGATTATCGAATTACAGTGTATGGGAAAGATAGGCTGAGTGTACAGAGTGACGGTAGCCTACAAAATAGATGTTCCCAGTTAGTCTGAAGTCATCATCAATGGTAAGATAGTGGATAATTTTTACCGAGATGAAGTTGGTTTAGTGGAACCTTTACCTGGAGATCTTGGTCATAGGAGTGGGTTGGTAGCTAGGACCCTTGTTAAGATGAACAACTTCTTACCAGTACGGTAAGCTAATTTTTCGTATGAGGCAAAAACATTGTAACCGGGAACGAATATAGCCATCGTTAGTCCAGTTGCAGACGTTAGTTATGAAAATTTATAGAGGCAGAAGAACCGATCTAATAGATGCGAAACTACTGATATTCCTGAACATCTTGAAGATCTTTTCGAACGATCCACAAGTGGCATGACAACCTCACAAAAGAACGCAGTAGCAAAGTTGTTAATGAAATATAGTAATACATTTTCTACATCAGATTATGACCTTGGTAAAACGGGTATAATAAAGCATAGGATTGCAACTGTAGACGCGCAGCCTATAAAACAACGGATGAGAAGGGACCCAGTGCATCTACAAGATCAAGTCGATCAACATATTGATGCGATGTTGGAAGATGATATAATCCAACCGTCTACAAGCCCTTGGTCCAGCAGCATTATGCTTGTGCAGAAGACAGATGGATCCAGACGCTTTTGTATAGATTCTAGACGTCTGAACGATGTTACTATAAAAGATTCATATCCGCTACCAAGGATTGTCGAATCTCTTGATCTACTAGCCGGATCCAGATGGTTTTCATTCCTAGATTGAGCTCTGGGTATTGGCAGGTCGAAGTTGAACAAGAATACAGGCCAAAGACAGCTTTTGCTACTAGACATGGATTATTTGAATATAAAATGATGCCCTTTGGTTTGTGCAATGCCCCTGCAACGTTTGAGAGACTTATGGAAACTGTATTATCGGTTCTCCATTGGCAAATATGCCTAATGACCGGGAAGACAATAATTTGAAGATATGCTTTCCAACCTGGAAATGGTATTTCAAAGATTCGAAAAATATGAGCTCAAGCTGAAGCCTAAGAAATGCCATTTATTTCAGAAAGAAGTTGAGTATCTTAGGCACATAGTTTGCGAAGAAACTGACTGTGTAAGACAGTGGCCCGAACCCCGATGTGTTAAGGACGTACGATCTTTCCTGGGGTTATGTAGTTATTATCGAAGATTCATATTTAAGTACTCGGAGATCGCCATGCCTCTGCATCAATTGACCGAGAAGAACCGGATGTTTTAAGATCAGAAGAATGTTCCAGAGCTTTCAACAAGTTGAAAGAGATGTTGGTGACAACGCCAGTATTGGCCCATCTTGTCTTCTCGAAACCCTTCATACTAGACACGGACGCCAGCGACGTTGCAATAGCTGCTGTGCTGTCACAGAACATAAACGGTGAAGAACGCGTTGTTGCGTATGCCAGTAGGACGCTAAGTAAGACTGAAAAGAAATATTGTGTAACAAGAAATGAGTTGTTAGTTGTTGTGTGAAGTACTATCGGCATTATTTGTACTGAAAACAATTTCTCGTGAGGACTGACCATTGATCATTACGTTGGTTAATGAACTTCCGAAACACTGAGGGCCAGGTGGCAAGATGGCTCAAGTAACATCATGGGAAAATCTCAAAACTGCCCGTCGTTTGCCAAATGGGACTATAATTTGATAAATGCTTTCGTCGATATCCAGTTGTTCCCATCGTCGAACTAATATACTATCGTGTACTTCTAGTCTATTGAATTGGTGACTTTAATACATAGCTCCAGATGATATTTCTTTGAAGTCTGGCTTTTCCTTCTCACCGACGTTTTCACTAAACCTATTTCTTTGTCAGCATCCTGGTACGTTTTCATATCCATCTCCTCCGTATTAACTGTCTTAAATTCAATATAAGTTTGCTCTCAATCTTCCATATTTTCTTTTGCATTATCGTCCCTACCACATTTCTTGCATGGAATACGGCTCAAACTATCGGCATTTCGATGCAGTCGCCCCTGCCTATGTTCTGCTGTAAACGAAAATGATGACAATGTCGTTAGATCATCCGGCTATCTTGGAATAAGAAAACAGAATGATGTCCGGACATATGTTGCAGGATGTGAGACATGCATGAAACGTAAGGGACCATCACAGACAAAACGAGCACCAATGCAACTTTATCAGAGTGGCTATCCAATGGAACGTCTGGCGATAGATATTTTGGGAGAACTACCAATGACTGAAAATGGGAACCGATACATTTTAGTCATCGCAAACTATTTTACAAAATGGACTGAATGTTTTCCCAAGATTCACTTAGATCAAGGACGTCAGTTTGAGAGTAGATTATTTCAAAAAATGTGCGATATGTTTGGCATTGACAAAACACGCACTACCGCGTACCACCCACAATCTGACAGCATGAGAGCGCTTTAATCGTACATTAGCTACCATGATAAGCGTTTTGTTTCAGAAAATCAAAATGATTGGAACGAGCACATTCCTTATGTGATGATGGCATATCGTAGTTCAGAACACGAAACCACCGGTATGAGTCCCAATTTATTAATGTTAGGTCGTGAGGTTGCAACTCCTTTAGATCTTATGTATGACATGCCATATCGTATAAAGTCTGTCCCTAACAATCAATGGGTTTGGGATTTGCAAGAGAAATTGGAAGTAGCCCATACCGCGGTTAGGCAAAATACCGGTCGATCTATGAAACGTCAAAAGCAAATTCATGATAGACGAACGTCTTATGAACAATATAAGATAGGTGACAAAGTTTATATTTATTTTCCGATAAAGAAGGTTGGAACTTCCTCTAAATTCACGTCATTTTGGCGAGGTCCCTATGACATTACAGAGAAAGTCTCTGATGTGTTGTATAAAGTGGTCGAAATATGTTCGAACAGGTCATACATTGTGATCGAATAAGAAAATGCAAGGTTCCGGGATTAATATGCGAGGATGAAAATGTGCCTGATGATCATGCCGATAGTTCAAGTACAGAGGATAAAATTGAAAATGAGAATGGTATTGTAATAGCCGATGCATCATGGAAATTCAGATAATGAGAATTCTGATATCACATATCGTGTAAAAAGGAAACGTAAATCTCCTGTTTGGGCTAAATACTGCATATTCTCTGTTCAGGAGTGAGAAGACCACCATGGTAAAGACAATGCAGACTGAGAGAAAGTACTGAAAGCAGAACTTGGTCTTAAATCAACAAATCCGCTTTTGATATGTTTTTAAGTACTAAATATCATTATAAATACGATTTTTACTATGCCATTGATGTATGTTCAGTGAAAATATGTTTTGAAGATAAAAATCGAGCAGGCGAACAGGCCTTGCTAAAGTATCGAAACAAATCTAAGGGGAAAAACTCTTTTGCGAATTACCGGAAGTGACGTCATTGGGAACAAACTATTGTTTGTTTACATTGGGACTGAACGCAAAACAGTATACCTTGTGTGAAAATGTGAGAATTAAGCGATCATGATACTGAGTCAGAGGAAATGTCCGTGATAAGACGGTTACACAATGTGCAACCTTACGATTTTGAGCCAGAATAAGTGTCTGAGGACGAAAATACATCGGATTCATCAACTGATGATGAAGTCTAACACGGTGCAGGTGCAAATGGAGCGCTTGTAAAGACTATCGTGTCATGTCATTCGTTACCTTCAGCGGTTCATTACACTATTCACTAATCTAACAAAATAGTGTATTTATACACTGACGTCAACAACAAACAAAAAACAACGTAAACATTGTTTTCATCGAAATCTGACAGTAAGTCACCCCCAACACTGCAATATCTTGGTACATACACAATAACCGCGAAATGTAGTTTATTCCGAATGAATGGACCTGGTCTAAATACGAGCGTCAGATTTTTTTGCCGATAAGTAGACATGGAACAAATATATTTATTAGATATTATCCATAATTGATAAAAAAATTAATAAAAACGATAATACATGAAACAACATATACTTTCGGCACCATAATTTCTATAGTATTATATATTTGCCATAAGTCGCCATCAACACCAAACACTGTAGGAGAGGTGTTTGCAATATGACACGCCCTCTAGTCTCCACTGCCCCCAAATATCAATACAGACTAATCAAATATTGCGGAGCACTATTGAAGTAAAGCCTAATTAGGGTACATACGTCGGTATATCACAAAAGCACGCACCATTTAGGGAAACCTAGTTTTATAATATATTTCCTACTTGAGCGGTGTAATACCGCCGAGGGCAGACGCGTATTGCACAAGACAGATATATCACATGATATGCGAGCTCTAATTTGTCGCGCACAAAGACAGAAAAATACTATGATTTAGATAATATAGCCAAATGTATTATGAGCACGATATAGACAGTTAGTAAGTACACTTACTCATGTATACTTACTCCTGATGTACAGATCGAAAACAGACCAAACATATCAAATTACCATAATATAAAGTATATTATTCTATTATACTTGTTTTACTTATTGCACGAGCTAAGAGGCGTTATTGTTGTTGCTTTGCCATAAAACATTACTGAATTAATATAAAAGCTAGTAGTATTATTAATTTTCTGCCTTGTAATAGATATCCATGAAACATTTAGTGTTTTTTTTCAAATCCATAGACTTATATGTTGATAATATATATTTATAACACTATTGGCAGAAGGGGTGTATAATTTAAAATTAAAATTTGGAAACAAAGAGACAGTGTTTATTTCACCGGATTCATTTAAATTTATATGCTGAACGTTATTAGCAATATTTTAAATACATAACCTTTCATGGTCCGAAGTAGACTTCTAATAAGGAACAAAGTATTATTTGTTGACAGTTTTTGTTACGTGGTTGTGATGTTAACTTGATACTGAGCTATTGAGACCGACTTGCAATTGCAATTTTGTTGTTGGTGACATTTTTGTTGCATATATTTTATGAAGGATGATGATCGAACATTTTGGAGATGGATGAGGACATGAGGAAACTATGTTTTCTTTTGTTGTTTTTTCAGTTTACAATTCTAGTTTCTGATATTGGTAATTATTTTTTTTCGTACGCTTGAGGTGATTTTCTTCTTCTGATTATAGTTGTTGTTTCAAATTTTGAGGTCAAGCGGGACATATGTGCTTGAGGTGGGGGTAATGGTAAAATATTCATGTTTGAATGTAAAAGGTTTAGAAATTATTAATACGGATATAATTTGATAGACGGTATGTAGCATTTCTTTAAAAAACTTCATGTTCGTAAGAGGTTCGTCGATCTCGCAAAGCATAGTGGAATGTAATTTACCGGCTATTTAAACCTAGCATGATGATGCTTCATGCTTATTTGCTTATGTAATAGAGAGATATAGTTTCATATCGGGCCTGAGGGTAGCCTTCGAAGTACGCGAACGTCCGGATTACATTCGCAACGACGAATAGGCTAAGGGTCGTGTTTTGGCAAAGGATACAGCGAATAACCCCAGTGGTGCCCGTAAGACTCGAACCCGTGATCTCCGGGTTCTGCGTCAATGGCAACTCCGATCGTATTCGTATACCGAAAGGATACTTGGTTTTGTTTTACTCTGATATGCGGTATGCACTATTTAAAGGTAGTCAAACGCAAGTAAAACGTTTTTGAGTTGCTTCCCTTACATCGTTAGAGTAGCATCCCTTTGTATTTTACCTGCATAAAGGTGTGAACATGTGAAGAATTAGAAGGCGTGCCAGTGGCCTAGTGGTTACGGTCAGAACTTGTAACCTAGCCTAGTGGTTACGGCCAGAACTTGTAACCTAGCATACAGGCGTCATCGTGAACATGGGTTCGAAACCCCAACACGGCAAATAATTCATAGAGAGAAAAGAAAGACATCTTTCTTTTTGTATTGTATTTTTATGACTTAACAACACATGTAACAGTTAGATATAATAGGAAGTTATGCGTAATTGTTGTATTCCCACGTGCACTGCTTATTGCTTCCAGTGTCAAAAGCGCATGTCTATCTATCCTCTGTGCTCATGCTCTCCGACAACATAGCACTGGACAACAAAGTAAAATACTTGCTATTCATGACAACAGACACAACACTTTAACATCAGGTTAAATTTTAACTGTGAAATGAAAATATAAATTTGGAGAAAAACAAATGCAAATTACAAACTTTGGATATCTTTTTTTTTGGAAAACGGTTTTGACTGGGGTATGAAATAAAACCTTAATTTCAGCTTAAAAAGTTTGACATTGTAAATTTATTAAAATTCACCGCAAATCGATCAAATGACAGAGATACATAGCAGAAATAAAAAACAATTAATAAGAGCTATTACTAGTTATAGCTATAGTTATTGGGAGGGACCAAATGTTTCGTAAGCTAGATCTGCTATGGTATTTTCGTTTAATTGCGCATGCGCTGTCTGTCTAATTCCTTTTATCTTGTTGAAGCACACATGAGGTCGGTACATTTTAATTTGAGTATAAAACTGATTTTTCTCACTTTTATCTACTTGTCTTCTTATTTCTGTTTGGTTTGTCCTAGTGCCCTGTTGTTGTGTGGTGTTTCGCCGTGGTTTGTTCTCCTGATGCCTTGAAGTTGGTCCTTTTCTTTTGTATTATGTATATATAACTTTTGTCAGTCGCGGAATTTAATGACGATTGCATGTTGCTGTCTCGTTAGGGAGGCAAATCCACTTATTGCCTGTTGCTGTTTTGGTATTGTTGTTTGTTTGTTGTTATGATCATTTCTGTTTTCAGAATATTTGATAATTCTGGACCGTATATCTGGTGTAGAGATTTTAATGCATGTGTTAACTTTATTTTTTCGTTTATTTGCTTGCGAGTTTGCAGCTGAACTCATTAAGATCCGGGAGGCAGTAGGTAATTCGACACCAAGCTTACACTGAATACCTCACATTTATCAGTACACATGTCCCAGTTAGGGCGTTATTGGCACTTGGCCATAAATCCGTGTACACGATTATTGAGTTTAAAGGGAGTACATCAGGCTTTTCATGGGGGTCTAGTTGTCCGACTTAAAATCGACAAATATTAATATGTTCTATTCTACATGGCCAAACATAATTAATGAGCCAAATAATTATCCCTTATTTGCAGAGAAATTTATTCTGCACAGTAATACGTGCTATCCTAGGTGACACACCGGGGTTAATTTCAGCATTTTGCGTATGATTCCATCCTAGCTATATGGTGTATTCAAAGTGTATGGTTCTAACATCATAGTTGGATCGATAAATGTGTTTTCTCATGAACTGGAACAATTTTATAATTTTAGATGTTTCTAGAATAATCATGATGTCCCCCCTTTTAATGTATTTAATTATAACAGTTCACACTTGGCGATAACGTAACTTGCTTGCTTCTTAACATCTTTCCTCAACATTAATTATACTTCTAGTCACCTTGTACGGTAAAAGGTTTTCTCAAATTTACACAAACAGTAAAATGCATATAACTAATGATGAATAAATGAAGAAATAAATAAATAATTGGAAAAAAAATAAATATTAATAATAAAATAACATAAATAAATAATAAAAATAATAATAATAATAATAATAAATCAATAAAAAAAACATATATAAAAAAAAAAAAAAAAAAATTAAATAAAATAATGATAATAATAATAATCATATAAAATAAAGGAAGTAATAAAAAAGACAGAAAGAAAGAATATATTAATCTGCAAGAGCATGTGATTACTTTTGGGAAAAGGGCGGGATTATGGAATCCTGGTGCGATTATTTATGCATCTGACCATTACATACATATATATCCATGATCTGACGTCGTACATTTGTTTTCAGAGTTACCATTAGGGTTTGAACGATATTACAGGAGTATCCATGATTGCTTAGTACGTCACTTAAAATCGTTAGATCAAGTCATCTTTATCGTGTGTCTGGCGGACCATGATTCATTGGGCTAGTACTTTATCAGGGCATGGTATGCTCTAAATAGTATTCACATGTCGGCATCCTTTAGTTTTCTCACAAATGAATGACCTAGAATTAACACAACGTAACGGGGACTGTTATCCAGTCATTGGCGACGTTTATACTCTGTTATCTGTTAAAAAAAAAAATAGTAATAAAAAAATAATAATAGTAATAATAATAATAATAATAATAATAATAATAAAAAAAATAATAATAAATAAATAAATAAATAAATAAATAAAAAATGAAAATATAAAAATAAAAAAAGAAATAAATAAGTTAATTAATTAATAAAATGTAAACTCTGTTACCTGCTTTTGTTCCAAAAAATAAATAAATACTGGCTGTCGATTTTTTCTGCAGAGGCAGTTAGTATTTTAGAATAACAAATTTCAGGTTAGGCGGCCTACGCTGTATTGCCTTTGTATAGGTAAACATCATTATAGCATGTACCTTGATGTAGGCCTTGTATATGTGACGAAGACGAAGAAGAAAGAAGATACGTATTTAAATAGATAATCAAAGCATAATTATTTAATAAATACAGACTGACTTCTAGCTTTAGGTGTCATAAACTTCAGATTGTAGGGAATGAAATAAAATAAAATAAATACATAAACACACAGTACATAATAATAACCATTTAAAAAATAAATAAAACAAAATAAATAAAAACAATTATCCATCACCGAATACGATAAACAATCCATAAATAATTGAAGTTTAATAGACGTACAATGAATGGACACTCAATAATAATAACCATAATAATAACATAAATATTTTTAATTAATAATAATAATACGGTTACTACTTATAGCGTTAATAATAATACCAATATCAGTAATAATAATAGTTCTACTCATGATTATCATAAAAATAATACCATAATTAAAGGGAGATTTAAATTACTTTCAATAATACCCAATATGTAAGGAACTCGTTACTGATTACAATTGTATTCTGTTTCATGTACCGAGCTTGTCAAGCGTGTGCTATCTGGGCAGGAAAGTGATGGGCCAGTGTAAGAACAGGCTATACATAGGTGTTGCTCGATGTCCGGACCTTACTGCCGTTCACAATCATCAGCTGCTGTACTGGTTAGCGGCGCCGACAAATCAGCGTTCAATGAATCATCTCCGGTAATGTAGTGGAAAGCAAGCGCGAGCATGTGTTTCACAGGGCCCGCATGACTTCTTCCAATCTAATTATTGACTGGACGGCCTGCATTGTAACAAGGGTTCTCATGTTTGGCCAATCCGCAAAAACTCTCAGTAATATCGATATTCAAGATTTGTATCCTACCCTTTTACGATGTTATCGTATTAAACGAGGAGTTTAGGACTGGTCCCATCTCAGTAATAGGTGCAAGCATGGGTTTATCTGGAACACAATATTCAATCAGCTGATGTTTATATTAAGCCACTTTCACTAATGTTTTTCCCGATTGCCCTGGTTAAGAATTTGAAATGCGATTTGAGTTTGATATCTCATCTTTGAAACGTTTGTTTTATGGACGAATGAATTTAAATTTGAGGGATAACCCTGATAACACAGTTGTTGTTGTTGACTTTAAGTATGTGGGCCATGATCCACTAACATATTTGGTCATACTTATAGAGTTCCTTTTGCGGATGGGAAGTCTGACCCGTACTGTATGGTTGATTCCATTTCACGATACCGAATGGGGGCGGCATTAACCTCCACTGTGTACATCTAAGCGGTCATAATGCGTTATTCAGTATTGACACTCATTTACGAGTTTACTATCACTCAATACACTGGTATACAATTGTTTTTCTTCTATATCATAATGGAGGATAGACTTGCCGGAGACACCTGGTAATTTACCTAATTATTTATCAAAGCGCAACTTTTAATACTCTATACACCTGTATACTTATATGCCACTTAATTTAATTATTCACAGGATCATATTTAATTTGTTACCGAAAGAGTATTTTACATTGGTCAGCGTGACGTGTGGTGAGCGGTGACCACCCCCTTTACGACCTTGAGCAGGTTAGAGGCTCCTAGCCACCCCCCCCCCCCCCCCCCCCCCCCCCGCCCCGTTTACGACATTGAGCAGGTTTAGCGGCTCCTAGCCGACATAGGAGTTTGAACCTAGAGTCCGCTGTACAGTTTTGATTGCACAGCTATGGTGCTATATACTAGGATTCAAAGTCAGGGGATGATTGAAGTCAGTCCAACACACTCTAATTTTGGTTCATTTAACTCAGTTTTGCAGTTTGTTGTGCAGAGTCCGACTAGCACTTGCAAAGTTGTTGCACTTCATTACCAGCGATATACCAGTTGTTACTTAATGGTGCCGGTACAAGCAATGTTCCTTTGCAAGTTATATAAAGCGCATTCGTTTTGAATTATGGTAGGGCGCGGCTCACGTTATGCTATATATTAATAGATATTTTTAACAATATACAGTACTGTATGCGAGTTACATATTCATACAATGATATATCCTCTTTTCTTCGGTAGTGAGGGATTCGCTTTTGCCAAAATCATTTTCTTTTGGCGGTGGCAGTATCAAAATTTCTTTTGATTGCTGCTCTGTGGCATTATCAAAATTCATTTTGATCGCTGCCATATGGCCGTCAGCGAATCCTTCAATTCAGTGAAATCAAATTTAATGACAATTAGCAATGTTATAATTAGTAAATTTCAATGTAATACTGACCACTGTTTCCCAGGGTCGGGATTACAGCATGAAAACTAAAGCCTGTTGGAGCTTATTGATGGTACATCATGCGTAGTTCGGTCGTGCACATTATTGTAAACATTACAAGAGAAATAACGTTCAAGTGATTAAATGAAGAAACATTTTACATTAGCATTAGAGTTTTGAATAAAAAAATTATTAAAGCCCTTTGAGGCTTCACTAAGGGTATACGGCCGTTGGGCCATGCCCGCTTTTTTTTTGAGCCATTTGGGGCTTCATCTCTTGTTTAAGCCTATTGAGGCTTCTTTAAGGGTATCAGGCTTATGGGCCATGCCCTCTTTTGTTTTACATGTTTAGGGCTGCCATTTAATATGTATGTGTTGCCGGCAGCCCGTTATTTGGAGCCGCGCCCAATATTTGCCATACAATTTAATAAATGATAATATTTTCTTATGTGTTTGTCCGTTGGTGCCTTCCCAATAACTGTAACACAAGTGTGTTTTACGGCAGAAGCCTCAATCGATAAAATGTTTGATGTTACTAGGTTTTACAACAATTCCGTAAGACCACTGGCATCAGCGGAATATTTCACTGAGTCATAAATAAAATGAAAACAAAAAGATATATGTTCCTGTTCTATGGAACCAGAATATGCTATTTTACCTCTAACCATTGCGTTGCTAGGGCATCACATCAGCGTTAGCATCGCAGACGGTTCCATTTATCGTACAGTGTGATAATAATATAAGGTTATATTTGCAACAAATATATTAAATGGCAACAATGTGGGTCACACTTGTTATTTCGAGGAGCTCCAGAGGAATCGCGGAACCTTGCCCCATTCTGGTATGGTTTCATATTGGGCCTGGAGGGTTACGTTCCAAACGATCAATAGGCTAAGGGTCATGTTTTGGCCAAAGATACAGCGAATAACCCCAGTGGTGCCCGTAAGACTCGAATCCGTGATCTCCGGGTTCTGCGTCAATGGCAGTTGTGATCGTATTCGTATATCGAAAGGATACGTAGTTTTGTTTTACTCTGATATGCGGATTTATTGCTTCGGTGCCCAACATTTTGGCGGTATGTAATATTTAAATATGGTCAAAGGTAAGTAAAACGTTTTTGAGTTGCTTCCCTTACATCGTTAGAGTAGCACCCCTTTGTATTTTACCTGTATAAAGTTGTGAACATGCAAAGAATTAGAAGGCGTGCCCGTAGCCTAGTGGTTACGGTCAGAACTTGTAAATAGCACACAGGCGTCATCGTGAACATGGGTTCGAAACCTCAACGCGGCAAATAATTCACAGAGAGAAAAGAAAATCTTATATTTTTTTGTATTGTATTTTTTATGACTTAACAACACATGTAACAGTTAGATATAATAGGAAGTTATGAGTAATTGTTGTATTTACAAGTGCACTGCTTATTGCTTGTTTGTCAAAATCCATACAGATGGATGAGTTCAATATTGTTAATTCGAATATTACTAATATAACTGTAATGAGTAATAAAACATTTCTACCTAAGGCATCACTTTACTATTAGCTACATAACATGCCATGGTAAGGTTCGCTTTTTGGTATTATTTTATTTCGTCGGTGTGTTCTTGGGCAAGACGCTTTCCCATGGCCTCGTCCGTCGGATGGGGACGGTAAGCCGGTTGTCCCGTGTATCGGAATTTAACTTCTGAGCAAGTAAACTAATCTATTCATTAGTAAGAGTAGGACAGGCTCCAAATTAATGTGTGTCCTTCCACTCTCTCTGGTGCGGCTCTAAATAACATATATTGTGTTGATGATCGGTTACACAGCATTAAATTAGTGATCCGATTGGATGATATTTTAACGGTAAAAACATACACGTAATCGGAAACCGTCCAATCTGGTCACTTCTTTGGGCACAACCGGAAGTAAACTTGAGTGAGTTGTATGGTAATGGTAGCAATCGGCGATTTTACTTAAATTTCCCTCCACAGAGTGATTTTATGTACGAACCGTGAATATACGGTGATAAATGGAAATCAGACCTTACGAACGATGTAAAGGACTTGAATCAATTCGCTAATTTGACAAAGACACAGCCTTCGAAAAGAGGTATATCAACTTGGTGCAGTCAAGCTTCCTTACCATGTGTTATATAGATAGTACGGGTATCGTATTTTTTTATATATGTTTTTATATATTTGCGGCTCAAGTGCAAGTGATTTTCTGTTATTCTCATCAATAGAATATCTGGCAGAATATAAGAATCTTTCATGGGTATCCGACAAAGATCAGGAATTACAAAACGAGGTATTATTGTTTTTTTATGCCGAGGTTGTTCTGAACAGTTATAACGTGGATTGTTATTCCCTATATGAACTGAATGGCTATGATTGATTCTTTTCTTGCATATATGATTGAACTTTTATGCAGTTAATTTTGATTGCTCTACCTATGTAGCAGGACCCCTCTGGACCACTGTAGAACTTCCTGAATTTTCTTAAAAATAATTTCGTTGTGAAACTTGAAGTCTGTTGCTCGAATTATCCAGCAAATAAACCCACTGGGTTGACCAATTTGCTTTAATTTAAATATCAATAGTTTGAAGAGACCCTCTTTAATTTGTCCATTTCAATTACATTTTCAAGTGTATCACTACCCGGTATTAGATCCTCAGATCTGGGCTCAGAAATATTCGGGCATATCCAAACCTGTATGAAATCATGAACTTGTTCCATTCTTGTCACCTGCAACAAAAAAAGAGAAACTATTAAAGCATAAATTGGTCTTAAATCAACAAATCCGCTTTTGATATGTTTTTAAGTATTAAATATCATTATAAATACGATTTTTACTATGCCATTGATGTATGTTCAGTGAAAATATGTTTTAAAGATAAAAATCGAACAGGCGAACAGGCATTGCTAAAAAATCGAAAAAAATCTTGTGCGAATTACCGGAAGTGACGTCATTGGGAACAAACTATGTTTTGTTTACATTGGGACTGAACGCAAAACAGTATACCTTGTGTGAAAATGTGAGATTTAAGCGATCATGATACTGAGTCAGAGGAAATGCCCGTGATAAGACGGTTACACAATGTGCAACCTTATGATTTTGAGCCAGAATACGTGTCTGAGGACGAAAATACATCGGATTCATCAACTGATGATGAAGTCGAACGCGGTGCAGGTGCAAATGGAGAGCTTGTAAAGACTATCGTGTCATGCCATTCGTTACGTTCAGCGGTTCATTACACTAGTTACTAATCTAACAAAATAGTGTATGTATACACTTACAGCAACAAAAAACAAAAAACAACGTAAACATTGTTTTCATCGAAATCTGACTGTAAATCACCCGCAACACTGCAATATCTTGGTACATACACAATAACCGCAATATGTAGTACATTCCGAATGAATGGACCTGTTCTAATACCTATACATTAATACGAGCGTCAGATTTTTTTGCCGATAAGTAGACATGGAACAAATATATTTATTAGATATTATCCATAATTGATAAAAAAATGAATAAAAACAATAATAAATGAAACAGCATATAATTTCGGCACCATAATTTCTATAGTATTATATATTTGCCATAAGTCGCCATCAACACCAAACACTCTAGGAGCGGTGTTTGAAATATAACACGCTCTCTAGTCTCCACTGCCCCCAAATATCAATACAGACTAACCAAATATTGCGGTGCACTATTGAAGTACAGCCTAATTAGGGTACATACGTCGGTATATCACAAAAGCACGCACCATTTAAGGAAACCTAGTTTTATGATATATGTATAGGATAGAGCATGAGTTTTGCACGTGTACGGGGAGCATTATCGTCCGTACACGTGCATAACTCATGCTGTATTGCATTTATACCACAATAACTAACATATGCTCTGTATATCCTCGGGTATTACACGATGCATAGTGTGTATTTAGGCTATTGTGGTATAATTCCTGTTTATTGCAACTACTTGAGCGGTGTAATACCGTCGCGGGCAGACGCGTATGGCTCAAGACGGATATATCACATGATTTGCGAGCTCTAATTTGTCGCGCACAAAGAGAGAAAAAATAATATAGCCAAATGTATTATGAGCACGATATAGACACTTAGTAAGTATACTTACTCCTGATATACAGATCGAAAACAGACCAAACATATCAAATTACCATAATATAAAGTATATTATTCTATTATACTTGTATAGGCTGGAGCATGAGTTTTGCACGTGTACGGGGAGATAATGCACGAGCGTACACGTGCAAGACTCATGCTCTATTGTATATTTATACCACAATAACTAACATATGCTGTGTATATCCTCGGGTATTACACGATGCATAGTGTGTATTTAGGCTATTGTGGTATAAGTTTTACGTATTGCACGAGCTAAGAGGCGTTATTTTTGTGGCTTTGCCATAAAACTTTACTGAATTAATATAAAAGCTAGAAATATTATTAATTTTCTGCCTTGTAATAGATATCCATGAAACATTTTGTATTTTTTTCAAATCCATAGACCTATATATGTTGATAATATATATGTATAACACTATTGGCAGAAGAGGGTGAATAATTTAAAATGATTAAAATTAAAATTTGGAAACAAAGACACAGTGTTTATTTCACCGGATTCATTTAAATTTATATGCTGAACGTTCTTAGCAATATTTAAAAAAAAAGACGGCTACATATTATTAGCGCCGTCAACTCTTCATTGATTCACGTAAAGACGCATGCTTCTAATTCAACAGCTAAACATTCACGGTGTATATAAATATCTAAGACTATACACCTTTTTTCAATTTATCATACGTATACCCGATGAGGTGCTAAGATAATTGAACATAAATTTCAATCTTACTTCATGTATGAATTTCCGCCTCAACGCCGTCGAATAGGCGAATACAACTTGCTTGGAGGCGGCGGGGTTATGCACTTCTCATTTTTAAAGTCAAATATCGTTGGTACCGCTGTTGATTTTAATATGCATGGCCTTTTGTTCTCCAAATTCAAAGATAATGAAACCAAAGGATGGACTTCCCACGAAATCAACTCAAAATGTTTGCTACAAACTCGCGCGTCTTTCGTAGGTTCCCACTTTCTCGACGAGTCGGGCGATTTTCTTCGGTAACGGTCTACCAACACTTCAAATCTTAATATATCATTATCTCGATTAGGGAAACGAAAGAAACTTAGGTTATTATCTTGTCCTTCTTTATGCAAACTTTTTCCCCCAGCAACAGCACACGGCATTTTTAACAAGTACCATAAAACGTAATCCTACATAGACAATACTATACAACTCAATGCGTCACCGCTAGTCGTTTGGTACCAGTGACGTCACAGGATCACGTGACACTTACCTGGGCGAAACTCGAAGCGTGTGCGCTATGAGATAAAATTGGCTACTGTGAGAAAACGGGACAACCAATAAGTGTAACATTTGAACAGATGGTATATTATATACATATATTTCCGAAAATATACTCAAAAGACACGCACTATTTCACCTTTAAACATTTTAAGAAATAAACAAGAACCGAATAACATAGATCTTTTTTTAAGCGCCAGAATGTTCTACCGTAACTGGTAAGGGAAATAACTGTTTAGTGAGACCTTTCAACGATTCATTCACACTATGAGTATTTTGAAATAAACAAGTGTCAAAAGCGCATGACTATATATCCTCTGTGCTCATGCTCTCCGACAACATAGCCCTGGACAACACAGTAAAATACTTGCTATTCATGACAACAGACACAACACTTTAACATCAGGTTAAATTTTAACTGTGAAATGAAAATAAATTTGGAGGAAAACACATGCAAATTACAAACTTTGAATATCTTCCATGGAACTAGTTTAGCATCCTACGACCCGGAAGTACTTTCTCACCGCACTGACACCAAAAGCATTATTGCGCTGAATTTAATACAACTGTGTTATTAAGTTAGATATATGTAGTGTATTTACATTGAATATAGTTAAAGTGCGGACAGATTATACTTCTGTTTCTGAGTAAGCACATGCAATACTTCCAATTTAAACATCTTGCATTTAAAAGACAGAAATAAAGACAGAAACAGTTGTCATTACGTGGTCCGAGTATTAACTTTCATACCCCATCCAACCCCTACTCCAAGAAGAGAAATCGGTTTTGACTGGGGTATGAAATAAAACCTTAATTTCAGCTTTAAAAGTTTGACATTGTAAAATTGAAACATTTAAAATAATTTTAAACAGGTTATCGCATTTCTTTCTGTAAAAACTGTTTTCAAACATGTTTTATTGTCAAAATATCTGTTATAAAGTCCTGCTAATCGCGTACAGTTCTGAGAAATACAAACAATGTGTGGGGTTATTGCAGTCAAACAGAAGCTATGCATTCCAATATCAGCCTGTGCGTTGTAACGAACATTCCAGCCGGGTGGAGAACCGATCACAGGCCACACAACTTGAAATTGTTCTTTGAAATTGTTCTTTGTTTCTGTGTGCTTTTGTGGTTGACTGTCGTCTTTGAATGCTACTTTTCCTGTTCGATTTTTATATCTAATTGGTAGCCCTATTGTCAACCCTTGTATGTTTGTGGTGTCTTATTTTGCCTTTTATTCATTTTTATATATAGTTGTTCTTTGTTTATGTCTTTGTTTGTGGTTGAATGTCGTCTTTGAATGCTACTTTTCCTGTTCTATTTGTATATCTATATTGAAAGTAAGTAAGTGTTTCATGACTGCTCTGGCGTCTTTTATTAAAATTCACCGCACGTTTGATCAAATGACAGAGATACATAGCAGAAATAAAAAAAAACAATTAACTGTAACACAAGTGTGTTTTACGGGAGAAGCCTCAGTCGATAAAATGTTTTATGTTATTAGGTTATACAACAATTCCGTAAGACCACTGTCATCAGCGGAATATTTCACTGAGTCATAAATAAAATGAAAACAAAAAGATATATGTTCCTGTTCTATGGAACCAGAATCTGCTATTTTACCTCTAACCAGTGCGTTGCTATGGCATCACATCAGCGTTAGCATCGCAGATAGTCGCATTTATCGTCCAGTGTGATAATAATATAAGGTTCTATTTGCAACGAATATAAGGCAACAATGTGGGTCACACTTGTTATTTCGAGGAGCCTTGCCCATTTCTTATGTAAAAGAGTGATATTGTTTCATATCGGGCCTGGAGAGTTGCCTTCGAAGTACGGGAACGTCCGGGTTACGTTTCCAACGACGAATAGGCTGACGGTCGTGTTTTGGCCAAATATACAGCGAATAACCCCAGTGGTGCCCGTAAGACTCGAATCCGTGATCTCCGGGTTCTGCGTCAATGGCAGTTGTGATCGTATTCGTATATCGAAAGGATACTTAGTTTTGTTTTACTCTGATATGCGGATTTATTGCTTCGGTGCCCAACATTTTGGCGGTATGTAATATTTAAATATGGTCAAACGTAAGTAAAACGTTTTAGAGTTTTTTTCCTTACATCGTTAGAGTAAAACCCCTTTGTATTTTACCTGCATAAAGTTGTGAAGATGCGAAAAGCAGGCGTGCCTGTGGCCTAGTGGATACGGTCAGAACTTGTAACCTAGTATACAGGCGTCATCGTGAACATGGGTTCGAAACTCAACGCGGCAAATAATTCACAGAGAGAAAAAAACACTTTTTTTTTTTGTATTGTATTCTTTATGACTTAACAACACATGTAACAGTTAGCTATAATAGGAAGTTATGTGTAATTGTTGTATTAACAAGTGCACTGCTTATTGCTTCTGTTTGTCAAAATCCATACAGGTGGATGAATTCAATATTGTTAATTCGAATATTACTAATATAACTGTAATGAGTAATAAAACATTTCTACCTAAGGCATCACTTTGCTATTAGCTACATAACATGTCATGGTAAGGTTCGCTTTTTGGTATTATTTTATTTCGTCGGTGTGTTCTTGGGCAAGACGTCCAATCTGGTCACTTCTTTGGGTACAACCGGAAGTCAACTTAAGTTAGATGTATTGTAATGGTAGTAATCGGCGCTTTTACTTAAATTTCCCTCCACCGAGTGATTTTATGTACGAACCGTGAATATACTGTGATAAATGGAAATCAGACCTTACGAACGATGTAAAGGACTTGAATCAATTCGCTAATTTGACAGAGACACAGCCTTCGACTGGAGGTGTATCAACTTGGTGCAAACAAGCTTCCTTACCATGTGTTATATAGATAGTACGGGTATGGTATTTTTTTATATTTGTTTTTCTAATATTTGCCGCTCAAGTGCCAGTGATTTTCTGTTATTCTCATCAATAGAATATTTGGCAGAATATAAGAATCTTCCATGGGTATCCGACAAAGATCAGGAATTACAAAACGAGGTAAAAATATTGTTTATGCCGAGGTTCTGAACAGTTATAACGTGGATTGGAATTCCCTATATGAACTGAATGGCTATGATTGATTATTTTTCTTGCATATGAATGACCTTTTATGCGTTGACGTTGCCAATTACTAATGTTGTGTGTGTTTTTTTTGTCGTCACAGTGACGTCATGCAACTCTTAACGTTACGGACGTCATTGTTGATGCGCGTGACATTTATTTTCCCCGTTATGTAAGATTAGGCTTTCCATCACCCATGTAAAACGCTGTACATTGTTTTTTTTGCATGAACAAACACACACTGATTCAGAGTTTTACGTCTAACAACACAGTTAATTTTGCATTGCTCTACGTATGTAGCAGGACCCCTCTGGACCACTGTAGAACTTCCTGAATTTTCTTAAAAATAATTTCGTTGTGAAACTTGAAGTCTGTTGCTCGAATTATACAGCAAATAAACCCACTGGGTTGACCAATTCGCTTTAATTTAAATATCAATAGTTTGAAGAGACCCTCTTTAATTTGTCCATTTCACTTACATTTTCAAGTGTATCACTACCGGTATTAGATTCTCAGATTTGGGCTCAGAAATATTCCGTCATATCCAAACCTGTATGAAATCTTGAGCTTGTCCCATTCTTGTCACTTGCAACAAAAAAAGAGAAACTATTTAAACATTGTAAGAAATAAACAAGAATCGAATAACATAGATCTTTTTTTTAAGCGCCAGAAAGTTCGAGCTAACGTAACTGGCAAGGGAAAAAACTGTTTAGTGAGACCTCTAGCATCCTAACATATGGTTAACTTTTTCTTTTATATATGGCTATATCTTTCTGATACTGGAAGGGAATACTTTCAAGCAACAATTCAAACAAAAGACAAAGTAGCAGACTCGGTTTTATTAAGTATGTTCACCAGAGGTTAACGTCCCACGCCCCTACGGTGATACCGGTATTGGGCTTGATGATCCCAAAGGACCAGAAGGTAATGACACTACTGACCTGTACATAGTCGGGGCGACGTTTTAAAGCCGTCACAAAGCACTAAATTAACGCTAGTTTGAATGTCAATAATTACCGAAAGGGGATCTCTTGGAAGTAACAAACACAGAAAGAAAACCCCAATCCGGGCAGGGATGATGCGGAGGTCGTCTTGCTGCCAACAATAGACGTTTTTCAGCTTTTTAGCTGCAGTTGAACATTTCATCACAACACATGCGATTATGTTCTAAAAACAACAACAACAACAACAACAACAACAACTACTGTGCTCATGAGTGTAGTAGAAGGGTGTAAAGGGCGTAATGCTTATCTTAATTATTTTTCAAGTTCAATTACGTGGTCCGAGTATTAACTTTCATACCCCATCCAACCCCTTCTCCAAGAAGCGAAAATGGGTTTGCCTGGGGTATAAAAATGAAACCTTAATTTCATCTTAAAATGTGTTCATGTTGTAAAATTAAATTATTTAATAGGTAATTGTAAACATGTTGTCGCACTTTCTTTCAGTAAAATATGTTTTTTTTTTTAAAGTGTTTTATTGTCAAAATATCAGTTAAAAATCCTGTTTAAAAATCGATTAATGGATTGAAGGCAGAAACACATAATGAATATATAGCGAAAGCATTAATTTTAGATCTCTGCTTAAAAGCAGCGAATATGGTGACACAGCTTCACCACTCCTGCTCTTGCACATCTGTAAAAATATTACTCTACTAGAACATTTGGATCGATTTTGATGACATTTGATCACGGTGTTTCTTGATTAATTTCAATTAACATTGATTTTGTCATCACTTCATGTCATCCAATAGTGTTGCCGTTTCTATCAAGGACATCTTAAATGTACACTAGCCCCAAATGAGTTCATATCGTTCTAAGCGATATTGGAAAAAACCGCCTTTTAAAATCATTGTAACAGATACAAAATAATAAATACCGATCCAGACAATTGTCATGGCCGGCAATGTAACATATATTTGACGAAAAAGAATTTGTTCAAAGGCAAGTTATGACAAAGGTGTTCCAAAGTGGACAAACGAATCAGGTCGCCGTGATAAAAATCGAGAGACGTTGTCATTCGACCTTGGCTATATTGGTGTTTAGAGATGTACAATAACAACAGTTCCTTGTATACTTAAAAAAAACATACCTGGGTCATTCTGAATTAATGAAGATTGATGAATGTATACACACTTCTTGTTTATTAATCAAAATCTATAATTGAACCAACACCATTTCTGTCATTGAAGAATAGTCCGCCGTTGGAATAGTCTACCAGTCCCTATGGCTGAGGCTCCTCCTGATTTGGTATATTACAAACAGCAGTTTGTCAAACTTTCGTTCTAAACACTTCAGTCGATTGTTTGTTTGGTTTCTAGTGATTCTTGGTGCTAGGCCGGTTGGGTGAATTCACAGTGGCCGTTACAGTAATCAGACAGGACTGTTGATAAAGGGTCTAATCGGCGACTGAAAATTTATTATCGTATTTTTTATTTTATAATTTTCTCACATATTATTGAAATCGTCAATTGTGTCATGTGAAATCGTTAATTGTGTAGTGTGAAATCGACAATTGTGTCATGAGAAATCGTTAATTGTGTCGTGTGAAATCGACAATTGTGTCGTATGAAATCGTCAATTGTGACATGTGAAAATCGTCAAATGTGTCGTGTGATATCGTCAGTTGTGACGTGTGAAATCGTCAATTGTGACGTTTGAAATCGAAAGTTGTAACGTGTGAAATCGGCAATTGTGTCGTGTGAAATCGCCAGTTATGAATCGTTAATTGTCTCGTATGAAATCGTCAAATCGTCAATTGTGATGTGTGTGAAATCGTCTGTTGTGACACGTGAAATCGTCAATTGTGAAGTGTATCATACAGTACAGATACATTGGATCAAACTGATTATTTGTAACTTGTGTGGACATTCCATATATGCCAGTCACTCCTCCGCTTCCTGGCACAAAAGCGTGTTTCGTATTTTATTTTCTCTCAAAATGTCTTAACTAAACCAATTTAACA